>ML136669.1:0-131342 GCA_003999625.1 Oryzias javanicus
TAAGCTCAAGAAACTTGAATGAAATTTTTGCGTCTGACAGGGTTGGATAATTTCAAACGGGTGAGGATGAGCGAGGAGAGGGAGGAGCACGCCATCCCAAACGGATGGACTTGGCTTGCAGCACGCAGAGCGGGCGCATGGCGGATGCTAAGCATTAAGTTTGTTTCTCCCCCTGCACAGTCGTCCGCGAGTCGAGTCGCTCAACGCGCAGAGCGCGCGCGCTCACAGCGAGTCAGAAGTGTTTTTTAATCTATGGATCGCGGGGGCCGTAGTTTGATTTTTATCCATATTCGCGAGAGTCTTCCTTTCTGGGAGCATGTTTTTATATATTATTATTCTTTAATATTTCTTTAAGTATCTCTCTTTTTTCTCTTTCAAGCTGTGTTTGCGCTGCGCGTGCACGCGCTGAGTCGAACATGAGAGAAAGACAGCTCCAAGTGAAACAGCAGTGGTTTTTTATAAAAAATAAAATAAAATAAAATACTTTTGAAATGAATAAAGAGATTCTGGAGGAAATATGGATTGTGGATTAATCTGCTAATGCTTTTTTTTATTTTTTTATTTAATTTACAACTTTTCCCTGCAGAATGTCATTTATCTTTTTTTTTTTTTTTTTTTTTTTTTTTAAATCTTCTTTTCCTTTGGGCTTTCCACGTCAGGGGTCTCCACAGTTTTCCTCCATCTAATCCTGTCTTCATCATCCTCTACTCTAACACCAGCCACCTTCATGTCTTCCTTCTCTGCATCCATAACCTCCTCTTTGGTCTTCCTCTAGACCTCTTTCCTGCAGCTCTAGACTCAGCATCCTTCTACCAATATCTTCACTGTCTCTCCTCTGAACATGTCCAAACCATCTCAGTCTGACTTTATCTCCAAAACCTCTAACAAGTGCTGTCCCTCTGATGGATTCATTCCTGATCCTATCCATCCTGGTCACTCCCAAAGAGAACCTCAGCATCTTCATCTCTGCTACCTCCAGCTCTGCTTCCTGTCTTTTCTTCACTGTTTCTAGTCCAACAACAGCTGCTGCTCTCACCACAGTCTTGTACATCTTTCCTTTCATTTGTGCTGAAACTCTTCTATCACACATCACACCTGACACTTTTCTCCACCCATTCCAACCTGCTTGCACTCTCCTCTTCACTTCTTTTCCACACTCTCCATGACTCTGTACTGTTGACCCTAAATACTTAAACTCCTCCCCCTTCTTTATCTCTTCTCCCTGTAACCTCACTCTTCCACTTGTGTTTCTCTCATTCACTCACATGTACTCTGTCTTACTGCAGCTAACCTTCATACTCCACCTGTTCTATAAACCACAATATCGTCTGCAAACATCGTAGTCCAGCCACCCCCATGAAAGATTTCTGAAGGCACCACTGCATCTTTGAACTGTGAGAAAAACCAAACTGCCTACTGCCAAGTTAACCCATGCATGGACGGGAGATGATGAACTTCATGTAGGAAGTTTATTGGGGGGAATCAAAGCGATGACCTTGAGGCTGACTGAACACTGCACTACAGTAATTAAAAATGTAGAAATCTGGACTCAGCTACTGCTTTGAAACATGCTGGGAGAAGATACAATAAAATTTAATGTTTTACATTATGAATAAATAAAAATAAAAACATAAAGGAGCGGGACAGGAGCGGGATCAATTTTGAACGGGAGCGGGCAGGAGTGGGAGTCAGGTTACCGGGAGCGGGATGGGACAGGATTATTTTTTAAACTTTGGTCCAGGAGCGGGACGGGACGGGATTATTCCCTGTGGGAGCGGGATGGGACAGGAGTGAAAATCCACTCCCGTGTCATCCTCTACTCCAGACGTCCGCCAGCGCCCGCCGCAGGAGGTCCAGGGGCGAGCCAGGAAGGGGCCGCCCACCCCCGCCAAGCAGAGAGACACCCAAGAGGAACGAGGGTCCTGAAAGACCTGCTTCTTGAAACAGGCCCCTGGTGTTAAATCTAACACCTCCTTGCTCCCCCCTGAATTTCCGCGGCGGGGGGCAAGCAGTTGTCTAGACTATGGGGGTGGGTCTCCCTTGGGGGCCCTGGCTCGTGCCTGGGGTGGGGCGGGGGGGTGCTCGGGCCTGCTGGGTGGTGGTGGGGATTATTAATCCCTGTTGTGATGGTAAAATCTGCCCAACACAAGAGGCTCTCAGCCCGCATCTGTTTGCTCACATCTGAAAACACTTTTTAATTTTTTTTTTTAACTATATGTGTGTATTTAGAATAGAATATAAAACCTTTATTAAAAGCTGGGTCTATGTAGTGTTTATTTTTAATCTATTTCATGTTTCATCTTGTTTATGTAGTTTTTGTCATATGTTGTTACAACATTTACTTGATTTTGTTATTTTGCAGGAATACAACTTACCAGTTTTAGGACGTGAAAAAGATGAACTGCAGACCAAACTGAATCTCTGTGGTGAGTTACAGCAAAGTTCCATGTTTAGATTAAATGTTTTAGTTTTGAGTAAGATTAGGGTTACCATCATTTTTATTTAGGACTTCATATTAAATAAAAAAAATATTGAGCCAACAGTTCTGCAGCAAAGTCTGATTGTGTGTTTTTTTTTTTATTTTAGGCTTTTAGGCAGTGATTTTCTTTTAATGACAGAATAATTTTGTCCTCGTGTGCTGAAACTCTGCTCTTTGAATGTGTCAACAGATCGCTATCTGAAAGAAAATTGGATCTATTTTAGTGGAAGCTATTATTATATTTCCAACACCAAGACATCCTGGCAAAGCAGCCGAGATTTACTGTTTGGGAAGAGGTGCAGATTTGATCATCATTGACAGCAGAGAAGAAAATGTAAGAGCAAACATTTTTGACTTAAATTTTTTTGAAAACATGTACCAATCCCTTCCAAAAATAATTGGAATATCATGGAAAATTTTAATTTTTATGATTCCATTCAAAGAAAGTGTTTTTCATAAAATAGATTTAAGATCTGTTGTTTTATTGACTTTAAGTCTTTATTTATATAAATTTGGCTTCCAGCTCATAGAACCCACAAAACCAAGATTCAGAAAAGAATACTGTTGAGAAAACATAATTTACTTCTCAATCTTTGCAAAAAGATAAAGAAAGAAATTGTTTCATTTTCCTTAGCTAATTTGCCCCTTTCGGGGTCGCGGGGGTGCCAGAGCCTATCCTGGCTGCTGATGGGTGAAGGCAGGGTTTACCCTGGACAGGTGGCCAGTTTATCGCAGTGCCACATTCACCCTCACAATCATACCTAGGGGCAATTTAGAGTAACCAATTAAACTATGAAGCATGTTTTTGGACAGTGGGAGGAAGCCGGAGTCCCCGGTGAGAACCCACACATGCACGGGGAGAACATGCAAACTCCACACAGAAAGATCCCAGTTGATGTTTCTGATCCCCCAGCTAGGATTTGAACCGGGGCCTTCTTGCTGTGAGGCAAGAGCGCTAACCACTGTGCCACCGTGCAGAAATTGTGATTATATGAAATCAAAATAAAGTATTTTTAAAAATATTTGTCCATCTTCAACGCAATTTAATTTGCCCTAACGCCTAGATGTGCTGGAGGTTTGATACAATCAGCTTGTGGCGAGCCCCTAATTTGTTACGACTGGCTCTGAACCGTAACAAATAAGGGGGAAATGATTTTTAACACTAAGTATTTTAATGTGCTAACAAAAACCCAACAGAGTAGGAGGACCAGGTGAACCAGAGCTGTAACCACTGATCTGGCTGGCAGGTGTAGAAGGGTCTCTCCTAAGCACCTCTAAGGTGGATCCTTTTATCTCCATCCTCTGAGTGGAAAACAGCTGCACCTGTGTGGGAGGAGGAGCAAAGGAACAGGCACTTGGTGTCAGCTTCTTTGTTTTGTGGTCTTGTACCTCTCATTTTCCTCTCCTCACTGGACATTGCAGCCCAAATCATGACTGATTGTGGAGATTTCACATTGGACCTCCAGCAGATGAGATTCTGCTCTTCACCAGTCTTCCTCAAACTCTTGGACCTTGATTTCCAAATGAAAGACAAACTTTAGTTTCATCATAAAACAGGACCTTGGACCACTGGCCGACAGTCCAGTCCTCCTTCTCTTTAGTCCAGTTGTGATGTTTCCTCCATTAGTCCAGACTCAGAAGTGGTTTGACTCGAGGAACTTGACAGTTGTAGCTCGTCCCCTGAACGCGTCTGGATGTGGTTTTTGAAGCCGTTTCTCCACCTCATTCCACTGCAGGTTCTTGAATCTTCTCCTTTTGATAATCTGCTGGAAGACACAGTCGTCTCTTTTGCTGGTGCATCTTTTCCTGACACATTTTGTCTTTCCATCAGACTTTCTATTGATCTGCTGGATACAGCACTGTATGAACAACCAGCCTCCTTAGAAATGAACTTGTGGCTTACCCCGACAATGTAGGGGATTTACATCTGCTATTATATGGGCATAAGTAATCTGAATAAATGCTTGATCAGAATAAAAAATTGTGATGTAAACACGTCATTCAGAATTAGTCTGATCAGACTCATTCAGATCAAGATTTCGTTCCGATTGAGATAGATGGGTTATACCGATTGTTGATCCAATCGTTGTGCATGTTAAAGGTTTATTCCTATTGTGCTTCATTACCGTACTGGTTTTTACGTCCTGCATAGAAGGTGTAGCGGAGAATTTGGAGCAAACAGGACAGATCAGCTGCAGCCGGACTTGTAGCTTTATGTTTGCAAGCAGAGATGGCAGTCATAAATCTCCACAATGATGTTCAGCTAAACATTCTGAGCTCTTCTGGAGTTTAGATCATCCAGAAAATGACAAAAATCTCAACCAAGCTGCTCTGAAACTGCAGCATTATTTGGGTTGACGTACCTCTGAGAATCTGCCTTTTCTCACACGATTGTCATCAAGTCAAAGTTCAGAACCAGACTGACAGATGAGCATTTAAATGACTCCATCAGTGGATCCACTCCTGCTTACAGCTCTCTGGTCCAATCAGTGCCAGGCTTCTCACTGACAGAATCATATGTGAAAGTTAAGAAAGTTTTCAACACAAAATGTTTCTTTGTTCTAACTTTAATGTTTCAATTGTTAAGTGTGAAAACTTGAAGTGTGAATAAAAGCTTTCAAACGCGAGTTGCTCACCGGCTGTTTCAGTTTGTAAAAGTTGCTCACTGAGCAGAAAAGGTTGGAGACCCCTGGTTTAAAAGATTCATGTCCTGCAAAATTTGGATGGATTTCTCAACATTATTTTTTTTTTTTTTATCTTACTTCCGTGGTTTCAAATAAATACTTGAAATCTATTGAAAAGCGAAGCCATGATTACATTGTGTGAATATTTAAATATTTGAATGGCATTGAGGAAATAAATATTCTTTTCTATGCCATTCTATTTTTTTTAAAAAATGGTCTGTATATGTGTTCTCTTGCTTTCACTCAATATTTTTTCGCAAATACATTTTAAAGCAATATAAAAAAAACTGTAAAACATAAAAAGACATTTGGGAAATGTTGATAGAATTTTTATTGTATTTGAGGAAGCGGTTTTAACACCAAGTAACTTGATCTGATAGTTCATTGATCAAGTTTTTTCAATTTCAACATTTAAACTCTGAACTTGCCATCTGCTCCTTGACTCATTAATTATTTGTTTTTGGAAACAAGGAATTTGCAGGGACGTTTAAAAAGAGCCTGTGGATTGGTCTGAGTGACGGACAAAATGAAGGCAACTGGATTTGGCAAGATGGAAGTCCATTAAGGAAAAGGTTCATTTATTATTGCATTCAAATGTCAGAATGTAATTTGAATGTTTTTTTTAAACTGTTTATTGAACATTTTTAAAATAAATATATTTTTTTTGTGTTTCAGCTTTTGGCAGCCAGGAGAACCCAACAGTTTTTCAGGCACAGATGAAGACTGTGCAGAAATAAGGAATTTTGAAGATCGAAACAGCTGGAATGACCTCCCGTGCACAAATGTAAACTTCTGGATATGTGAAAAGAAAGCTGGTGTTTAAACAAAATGCTGCTGGGTTGTAAACATGGGAGTAAAAAATGCTAAGCACCTTTTACTGAAATGCTGCAATTTTCCTTTGCTTCAAATTAAATATGCCAGATGGAATTTACATAAGTTAGCAAATTTAAGTCCAGAAATTGATAATCTTTTGTAGAATATAAAAGGAGAAAAATATTTTTTTGTTAAGTTTTCAAAAATAACCCTATGGCTTCATGGTTACTGCAAAATATGTACCCTTTCAGCCAAATAAAGCTTGTTTTAAAATATTTTTTTATTTTATTTTTTTTTATTTTTATTCATTTAAAATATCTGTAAATAGAATGGGGTGCAAGAAATTGTGAACCATTATTTGCTGCAAAATTCTTTACGTTGTAGAGAAATTCTTTCAAAAGGTCCATTTATTTATTTTGGTTTTTTTCAATGAAAGTATTGGAAGGCCTCATAACTGCATTTCAACCAGAGCTTATTTTTTTTCTTGGTGGAAGCTCTCCTTCAGGTGCAGCAGCTGCTCCTTCGGCAGCCTTCTTTCTACTGTAGATGATGATCTTCTGCACATGCTCTGCAGATGACATGACTTGATTTAAAATCAGTAGAGATGGATTCAGAGAGTTTCATAGATGACTAATGGTCATCCCAAGATCTGAGAACGGTTTATGAGCAGAGGTCTGAGAGGCAGTGGAACCAACATCCTCTTCAGAGACGGCTGGACTGGATGCCTCAGACCTGCTGATTGCAGCTGGAGTGTCTGAATGGCTGCTGTTGTAGGGTAGATGATGTCAGGTCCAAAGATCCTGGTCACTGTTCCACCAAACCTGTCCATCACTGAGGAAATAGTGTAAACATCAGTTAGGTTTACAGAGAGGAAATAAAACAGTTCATTGCGCATAAAGGAATTTCTCATACATGTGAAATGAAGACTGTTTTATTTCAATTCAATGGTAATGGACTCTAGCTTATTTTGTTAAAAGTTATTCAATTAAGCAATTAAAGCAACCAGTTTATCATGTCTAATGAGCTATTGACAAAAACATAGTCATGTTTAACCTTTTTTTTTCTTTTTTGAAGAAATCTTATATACATTTTAGACTTTATGCAACAACACACCAGGTTAAGTGCTTGGAGGACTTATTGGCTGCCAATGCGCCTCTCTTTTTCGAATCAAATCAAATTTTATTTATAAAAGCGCCTTTCATACAATGAGTAAACTCAAAGCGCTTTACATTTAAAAACAAAACATACATGGTAAAAGCCCAACCCACTCTTCACACACACACCCCTCCCCATAACACATGCACCCATGACCCCACACACAGTGCATACTTTAAAAAAAAAAAAAAAAAGAACCTAAGGCTTTTCTCTTTTCCTCCGTGTGCGCTGTGCAACTGTTGCCGCGAGTGTAACAACCGCCCACCTCCTCTGCTCAGCGCGAACACACGTCATAAACACATACTGACCAATCTTGAGTGACATGAGGAGAAAAAAATACGGCTCCCGGCTTCCGTCGTTCACTTCAAAGAGCCGGTTCTAAGAGCCGTTTCGTTCGCGACCAACCCATCACAAACAGTTTGCTCTATTTTAAAAATTCCAACAGTCTCTGAAAGCTGAGACATTGCACTTTCTTGTCAATATTGGTTCATTATGGTAATTCTACCCAGAAGCCCGCGGGACTTTGTTTCCTGGTGAGAGAGACAGATCGGAGGAGAGATACAGACAGCGGAGCGGCCAAAAAGAGTTTTTATAACGGCAAAAAAAATAAGGAAAATGCCTGAAAGATTATCATCTTGGGATTTATAGCCTTCCTGAAGGTCCTGAGAAGATTTTGAGAACAAAGGAGCAACGGAAGGAGTCATCTTTGGCGAGAAAAGGTAACATTTGTGGAGCTGCATTTCCGGGTAATTTTCTGAAGGAATCAGACATTTACTAGCTAGTTTTTACTCAGAAATACAAACTGTGTGAGAGGAATGTCATTCAAATGTAGCTTAGTTTTACCCAAAATAATAAGTAATTGAATAAAATAGGCATTCATTTACGTGTTTTCAGGAAATAAATATCCCAATAAATGAAAATAGTTGTTCTTCAAGTGTCCTGTGGGCTGGAGCTGATGATTCTGGAGGACCAAAGAGAAGAAAGTGTGAGGATGCTGGAGGTTCTGGTGATGTGGTCAGAGATCAAAACTGCTCACCACATCAACAACAGTGGAGGACAGATGCAGAACTGAGATTCAACGCCAGACACATCCCAGGTGTCCAACCACCTCTAAACACAGAAAACCATCACCAGGAGCGCAAAAATCAATTTAAGAAGTGGATTCCATCTCCAAACTCCATTACTGTTGTTGTATTTTTGAATCTTCAAAAATACAAATGACATCAGAAATCAGATTTCTTTATTGCATTTCTTTAATTTCATCAAAACAATGAAACATGCTGTAATTCATTAATATTGTAATGAAGTTAAACAACAACAGAGTAGTCATGTGGTGCATCATTCTCCACAGGATTAAATAAACATTTAAACATGAAGGGTCATTATGTATTTGTAACACACTTAGTCATTTTGATAGTAGGCTAATATAGATATAGATACAGGATGTGTCGCTTTCATTATAAGGCTTTTAATTTTTTGCTGCTCCAGACATATTTGACTTTTGTTTTTTTGGTCCAATATGGCTCTTTCAACATTTAAGGTTGCAGACCCTTGCTTTAGACCTATCCCTTTCCTTGTCACCACAAAAGCTGGTGTGCATGTGGATGCACTCCTGATGGAATTCTTCATCACACCTTGGATATGACACCTGTGAAATATTTTTGTTTAAATCAGCGACCAACTATCAGCCTGAAAAACTAAAGTAAGATTAACATGAAACTTAATATTTTTCATATTTTGCTTTGGTGCATGATTTCTGTTTGATTTAAACCTCAGGATAATGTAGAAGTCTGCCATGTTCTTACATTGTTGTAAGACTCAACTGGAAACTTGTGTTCCTATGAAAATGGACATCATACAGGTACATAATGAAATAGTCTAAGAATAGCTTTGCCTTTTACTCACAACCTCAGTCTTCAGATTATAGGAAACTCATACAGTCAGAGGTATGAACAATATTATAATAGGATTATATAGGATATGTATGATTAATAGGAAAACAAAAACATGACCCTCTCACCTACCGGGGTGAACTCCAACAATTGGAGGTTGCGCTGAGGGCACACAATTAGGGTTGGAAACCGAAATTCAGTTCCAAGTGGGAACCGTTCTGATTTACACAGTTTACTGAAACAGAAAGAATCTGCTCCAAATGGTTCCTAATGTCAGTGCTTATTAGTTTCATTGAAGGTCTCTTTATCTCAGGACATGTCAATCACTTCTTCTTTGTTCAGTACATTTAAGTTCTAGCCAATCCTTCTGCCTTTCCTGTGATAGTGGGCGGGCTCATGTAAAACCAGTGATAGGGCGAACATTGGCAGCGCTTGAATGTCTGGCTGCATTTCACAGTAGATCACAGAAGTCTGACAGGACGCTGCGTCGGATCAGCCAATCAGGAACTCAGCTTTGTGCACGTGACGTTTTCAGTGACCCGATCAGCGGGTAAAATACTTATCAGTGGGGAGCAGTGGGGTTTTACTAGAGCTTGTCTCCTGCAACTGTTGGTTGAAGGCGGGATACACTCTGGACAGATCAGCAGACCATCACACCATGGCGTTCTTTACCTGCTCGCTCAATACGCCATCAGAAGGACGGCCGCTGCGGGGAGCGGGGGCAGCCTGCTTCGGTCTCCTTAACTGTGCCGTTTTCCTATTTTCAATAATGAAGAAAGTCCCCTAATTTTTTCCCCTTCTCAGGCTAATGTGGGACAGCCTTAAAACTCAGTCATAGAGACACAGAAACACCGGAAGTGGCTGTCATTGAGACACACCACCCAAGTGAGTCAAAAGCCCCAGTAACACAAAAAATATTGGAAGATCATGTTTATTTATTGTGAAGAGTTCTACAAAAATCCAGATAATGAAATCCTTCCAACATCATCTGTGCCTTCTATATATTGAAAGTGTGACAAACACTGACACATACATGCAGAAACAGCATCAAGCTCAGGATGACATTTTCAACCCTTCCATTATCTTCGGGGTCCAGATGACTCCAACCATATATTGATGTGTGATTCCTTCTATGACAAATGTGGACAAAGGTGGATAGGATTAAAGTCTTGCCCCCGAAATGAGTAAAACTCAAAAATCAAGGATTCAAAAAAGTTCAGCGCACTGTCTTGTGGGGTCGAGATAACCCCACTTTTAATGTAAACATGCCAAGGAGAGCGGAAGGGTTAACAGGTGGCATGATACAAATTTACCACATGACGACGTTCCACACTGGCCGCGGAGGTCCGAACCATTTGTCTATATGTGACGACTTGGGAATGTCAATGTGTGGATTCTGAAGATATAAATAAAAGTCCAAACAGAATAAGAAGTTAAACCCTGCATTGTTTCTAAAATCCTATGAATTGTATAAACATACAGAACTAGTATAACCAGACGGACACAATATAGACTGATCTGCACGTCCAGATGACGTCCAATAAACATGTCAATATGACAATGTTTAACTGAAATTGAAATCAGGTCGTTATTAGATGTCAAAATAGTGGACATAGTTTGTATGTCATAAAGACCGGGACTGGTTTTTAACAGTCAGATGCAATTAAGACTCAATCTCCTTGTCCCTTAGGACCAACTGACCCATGTTCAACTCCTGTTCACATGGAACCCTTCTCCACTTCGGCCTTCAAAGTTCTCGTTTGATTACTTGCTACTACCACCAAGATCTGTATGATGTCTAGTGTTTAGTGTGCAATACAGTTCCTGTCTCTTATATAAGTGCCATAGAAACATTGTTGAAGAGACTTCTCCACCTTTTTCAAAATCTCCCAATTCATTTAAAAAGTATTTTTCTTAAGTCATGTCAATTTTAAAGTTTAGTGGAAGGGGCAGCTTAAGCAACTTTTTTTTTCAGAATAAAAGGCTTTTATCATAATATAGCCTTTGGATTACCATTATGTAAATGGTGTTGAAACCCCAAGATCCAGTCTATGGGGTTTTTTTGTGTGTTAAATGTAATAAATAACCATAGGTATGATAAATGACTATATATGTGTGATTATGTGCTATAAAACTTGTTTTTTTTTGTTTCTAAATATGTGATTATGTACTGTCAAGCCTGTTTTCTGCTTGTATTCCTGCTTCTAAGTATGAACTTTGCATGACGTTTGCAAAAAAGGCAAGCTGTTCATCACTTCTGGGTAATTCTACCCAGAAGCCCGCGGGACTTTGTTTCCTGGTGAGAGAGACAGATCGGAGGAGAGATACAGACAGCGGAGCGGCCAAAAAGAGTTTTTATAACGGCAAAAAAAATAAGGAAAATGCCTGATAAATTATCCATTTGGATTCTATAGCTTCTTTCCTCCTGAAGGTCCCTGAGAAGATTTTGAGACCAAAGGAGCAATGGAAGGAGTCATTTTTGGCGAGAAAAGGTAACATTTGTAGAGCTGCATTTCCAGGTAATTTTCTGAAGGAATCAGACATTTACTAGCTAGTTTTTACTCTGAAACACAAACTGTGTGAGAGGAATGTCATTCAAATGTAGCTTAGTTTTACTCGTATATTATAAGTAATCTAATAAAATAGGCATACATTTACGTGTTTTCAGGAAATAAATATCCCAATAAATGAAAATAGTTGTTCTTCAAGTGTCCTGTGGGCTGGAGCTGATGATTTCTGGCAGGACCACAAGAGGAGGAAAGAGGAGAAAGTGTGAGGATGCTGGAGGTTCTGGTGATGTGGTGAGAGATCAAAACTGCTCACCAGATCAACAACAGTGGAGGACAGATGCAGAACTGAGATTCAACGCCAGACACATCCCAGGTGTCCAACCACCTCTAAACACAGAAAACCATCACCAGGAGCGCAAAAATCAATTTAAGAAGTGGATTGCATCTCCAGATAACCTCACTTTTAATGTAAACATGCTGAGGAGAGCGGAAGGGTTAACAGGTGGCATGCTACAAATTTACCACATGGCAAAAAAGTTTGGGGAGTCCTGATTTAATGGGAACAGCCAGCACGTCAAAAAATGATGACATTTCACACTTGCCGCAGAGGTTCGAACCATTTGTCTATATGTGACGACTTGGTGTCAATGTGTGGATTTTGAGGATATAGGCATTATGTTTTATTACTGAAATACAGAAATTGGCACCGAATACAACCAAACAAACCAACGAACCAAACAAAAAAAACGCTTTGGAACCAGAACCAAATAAAACCTAATCAGTTCCCAACCCTACCCTCCCCACAAAGTGCCTGTTCACATGAATGAATTGAGACATTACAAGAAGATAAAATAAAACATAAAATAAAAGTCCAAACAGAATAAGAAGTTAAACCCTGCATTGTTTCTAAAATCCTATGAATTGTATAAACATACAGAACTAATATAACCAGACGGACACAATATAGACTGATCTGCACGTCCAGATGACGTCCTAAAAAACCTGTCAATCTGACGATGTTTAACTGAAATTGAAATTGAAATCAGGTCGTTATTAGATGTCAAAATAGTGGACATAGTTTGTATGTCATAAAGTCCGGGACTGGTTTTCAACAGTCAGACGCAATTAAGACTCAATCTCCTTGTCCCTTAGGACCAACTGACCCATGTTCAACTCCTGTTCACATGGAACCCTTCTCCACTTCGGCCTTCAAAGTTCTCGTTTGATTACTTGCTACTACCACCAAGATCTGTATGATGTCTAGTGTTTAGTGTGCAATACAGTTCCTGTCTCTTATATAAGTGCCATAGAAACATTGTTGAAGAGACTTCTCCACCTTTTTCAAAATCTCCCAATTCATTTAAAAAGTATTTTTCTTAAGTCATGTCAATTTTAAAGTTTAGTGGAAGGGGCAGCTTAAGCAACTTTTTTTTTCAGAATAAAAGGAACCCCAAGATCCAGTCTATGGGGTCTTTTTGTGTGTTAAATGTAATAAATAACCATAGGTATGATAAATGACTATATATGTGTGATTATGTGCTATCAAACTTGTTTTTTTTTGCTTCTAAATGTGTGATTATGTATTGTCAAGCCTGTTTTCTGCTTGCAATTCTGCTTCTAAGTATGAACTTTGCATGACATTTCCAAAAAAGGCAAGCTGTTCATCACTTCTGCAAAACCACATGGAGACAGGAAGCCACAGACCCCAGCAAAGGGCCCCAGTAACAGTAACCACTTCGGTGGCAGACTCTCTTATCTCCACCGCTTCAATTGAAATGGAACTTTTTTTTTTTTTTTTTTTGCAGCTGCAGCAGCAGCAGCATCAACCCGAACCCGAAAGGACAAAAAAAAACCCCAAAAAAACCCTTCACAGGGAGAAGAAATATCAATAGATAAAAAAGAAAAGAACCCAAAAAAGGGGAATTAGAAAGGGGCCCCACATCTGGCTATAGGTGGATAAGGGGGAAAAAATATTATATTGTATTTAGCCTTTTTTCTTAAATAAACGGGTTGATATACCCAAGCTTATTTCTTTATAGCCGAGGATTAAGAAGCAGGCTAATATCGGTCTAAGAGAAAGAGATCATGGCTACTTCTGACTGGGGAAGCACGAGAGGAGATTTTTCCAAAGAAGAGGACTAGAACATAATCTCCAAGGCACAGGGAAAATATGTAGGAGTGAAGGTAATCTAATGATGTTCAAAAATGGAGAAAAAGTCCATCCTAACCAGATTTACAAGCAAACATAGGAAACAGGATCTCCCTCCTAAACCGAGCAATCAGATTAAACCTGAAAAGAGCCCATTAGCCAGGGTTCAAATATGTCTCTCTAGTGGGGCTAGGGGCACCTATGTGGAAAGGTTGGATCCCGGTCGGATACCACCAGATTTTTTGAGTGGAACTCCTAAATCCCCAGCCATTGTGTTCTATGCGACGAAAAAATATTCAAAATACACTGGGAGACCATACTGGATACGCTGCCTCGCATCCCAGGGGGCACTGAAGTATGGAAACTCAAGAAAAGATAGAAGAAACACAAAGTACAGCGCAAGTGGTCATTTGCTTGTGAGAGAGAACAGGTCAAACAGGAGTGCAACCTGAGCCCACGGAAGCATCAGAGCGCCAAATGGCCGAAGCCATCTTCACTGGTGAACCACGAGTAACTGACTTTTGAAATGACAGAGGAACAGCAAAAGGACTTCGAGAGATCATGAGGACTATGACGGGTGTTGAAACCCCAAGATCCCCCAAGCATCAGAGCACCAAACGGCCGAAGCCATCCTCACTGATGAACCACCAGTAACTGATTTTAACCTTGGAGACGTGCTCATCCTGGAACAAACCCCCCCCCCCCCCCCCCCCCCGATCGTGAAATGACCAAGGAACAGCAAGAAGACTTTGAGAGATCTTTGAGCACCATGAGCCTCTGGGACCTTCTTACACGTAACAAGGAGGGTGTTGAAACCCCAAGGTCCAGCCTATGGGGTCTTTTGTGTGTTAAATGTAATAAATAACCATAGGTATGATAAATGACTATATATGTGTGACTATGTCCTATGAAACTTGTTTTTTTGCTTTTAAATGTGTGATTATGTACTGTCAAGCCTGTTTTATGCTTGTATTCCTTCTTCTAAGTATGAACTTTGCATGCCATTTCCAAAAAAGGCAAGCTGTTCATCACTTCTGCAAAATCACATGGAGACAGGAAGCCACAGACCCCAGCAAAGGGCCCCAGTAACAGGAAACAGCGATGGTAAAGAGTAAACTTTTATTGCACAATTGTATTTGTCTCTGTCTAGACTGCATCTCACTCAACAGAACTCCTTTTAAGGAGATAAAAATAACTTCTTGTCCTTATTTCCTTCTTGTCTGTTTAACAGTTCTCATCAGTTTTCTTCCTTCTTAAAGCCATTTTAGACTTGAGTGTGAAAATGCCTCGGCAAAATACCAGAAATGAAGTCCGGCAAAGAAGACATTTGGGTGGGTGTTTTATTCATTTTTTTTTTCTTATTCGCGTTAACGACTTTTCATCTGCATGTTAACTTTTTTCTTTTTTGCCGAGAGAAGTTTTTAAAATGTATTTTAACCCTAAAAGTTCAAAACTCTTTACTTGATACTAGCAAGTTATGTGCAGTGTTGTCTTAGGGATGGTTTTGGTGCAGACTTTGCAGGCAAAAATTGTGGTGGTTGGACAATTTTGGGGTCAGTTTGGTGGTTTTCTTATTTCCTCATGAAAATGTGCTTCAACCAAGGAAATGTGGTCAAATGAGGCACTTGAGGAAGTGGTGCACTAGTCCTCAGCATCATTGTGCTATCAAATCAATTTATATGATTTATTTTAACCATTTTATCCTAATGTTCTTTAAAATCTCTGTATTTTGCTTATCTCCTGTTCAGCTGAAGGGTGTACTGTGAGGTGAAGCAGCACACAGAGCGCAGCCTCAGCAGATTGTGCAATCCTATGTAAACTGGGTTCAATGTGTGCCTGTAGTTTTCTCAGCGTATGTGAATGATGTTATGGTTTGATAATTTGTTGCTGATTTCACATTTGTCTAACATTTATTTTTTTGTGTGATCTAAAGTAAAATTGCACTGAAAATACAGAAGGGGAGGAGAGTGCTGTTGTGATACTGATAAAGTAAGAATAGGTCGCGGTAGTTGAAAACAATTATTCATTGTAGAATTTAATTTTACTTTAAACATTTTTTTCAACAGCTCCATGAGCAAGTTATTTCAGAAGCTGCCAACTATTCCAGTTCCTTTTCCTATAGCTTTATTTTAATAAGGAGAGAACTTGAAAGTGGAATTAAAAGATATAATCGTGAAGATGGTTGTGAAACATTTAACGTAGCATGAAAATAAAAGTCTTTTGGTGGTTGGGTTCTGGGCTGGAGAAATCTAGCTTGATCATAAAGACTTTGGGCCAAGAGAAGAGACCCCTGAGTTCAAGGCAGAACCACATAAGATGAGAGGAGAACGAGACAGAGGAAGGCCAGAGGAACAACTTGGACCAAGTGAAGAGACCCAGAGCCCAGACACTGATGCTGGTTAGGCAGGACCGCGCCAATCAAAGAGCAAGGAGGAGAATGGGGTGAAGGTGGGCAAGCACAATGTCTGGAATGCGGAAAAACGCAGAAGCGTGACTGTGATTGGCTGTTTTGTGCAAAAGTAAAAAATTACTAATTACACACAAAAATCTTTTAAAAATATGCAAGATTCACCTCTTATGCACGCATGCAGCTTAATGCATGGATCTACCGTGAGACTCTTTTCATGTCTCACAAATGTATCCGTTTGGAATGCGTTCAAGTACTACTAGAATGCAGGGAAAGTCACAAGGTAGGAGGAACTCGCATCGCGAGACCGACGAGAAGGATGTGGAGAGTTAACCTAGCGGCGCGTGAGTAGCTAAACAAACATTTCCAGCTTTTTCATTATACCGCCATGTAAATATTCCCCATTCAACCAGCACAAATTTGGAGAAGATTAATAAGCTTTTTGACAGCCTGGAGGATCTGGAGAACTACATTGACGAGTGCTTCGATACCTTGGTCATGGGGAAGACAAGCGCCACCACTCTCTCATCTAAACGCAATCGTCCTCCAGATTCTCTTGGGGCCGTCCCCCCCCCAGGCAGTGGAATCAGCGACGCTCTAGATTCCATTGATAAGAAGCTCTCCAGCCTCGATGGCCGCCTCAACCTTCTGGAGATCCTTCACAAAGAGTTCCAGGGCCTGCGGCAGTCTCTGGAGTTCAGCCAGCAGCAGGTGCAGGAGTTAGCCGCGGAGAACCAGAGCCTCAGGGAGTCGGTGAAGGCCTTAAGCTCCGACACTGCTCGGCTCTCCGAGGAGAACAGAGCCATGAAGGAAACCCTCCTGGATCTTCAGGCGTGGAGCATGAGGGGTAATCTGGTCATATTGGGGATTCCGGAGTCCACCGGCTCGGAGGGAAGAGGCCTGGCAGCCAGCGCCTGCGTCCAATAGTAGCAAAGTTTGAGCATTTCAAACAGAAAGTTTCTGTTAAATTCCGCGAGCCGGAGCTGAAGGGAACCCACTTCAGCGTTAACGACCAATATCCCACAGAGATTTTGCGCCGCAGAAAGCTCCTCTTTACCCTGAAGAGACAACTCAGTCCACCTTTGCCGCGGGGTCTTGGGGGGGATGGGGGCGCTTGGCTCCGTCTGGTGGGGGTAGGGGGGGCTTTCCGTGGGGAGCAGTTGGTCCCATTAGGTACGGGGCCTGGGGGGTCTGGCGTGTTGTGGTCTCTACTGAAACATTTGGTGGGGGCCGCAGCTGGTCCGGCTGCCTCGATCCTGTTAGTGCCTGCCCAGTGCACCCACGGGAGAGGTGCTTGGGGGCGAGGGCTCGGATTTGTCCCTGGGACTGGCTCCTTCTTGGCTCCTCCCTCCTGGAATGGGGATGCGGGGCCTGGGGGGGGTGAGGCCCATGGGCTGGGGGAACTTGGTCCCAACGCTGGAGGGGGCAGGGAGACAGCGGTCCACCATCGGGGTTGGTCTACCAACTGCCCCCTGGTCTGATCCTCCCACGGAGGACCGGCAGCAGAACGATTGTATTGTACCACGAGACCTTCTAAACATCCAGCGGGCAGAGGGGCTCGATCAGCCCAAAGGGCTGGCTAAGATCAAGGGATCACAAGGACAGATCTCAATCGCTGTTCTCCCCCGCTCAGGATCCGCGGGGGTGGTGGTGGGGGGCGTTCAGACCAGAGCGCCCCCCACCAACACCCCTCCTAGTTGATGAGGAGCGCCTGCTGCAGCTTGGAGTCTGTTTTCTGTAAATATTCTTATTTTAAAAGGGACAAGTGTTTTAAAAAGCCTTATTTAGACCTTGTATATTATCAGGAATATATTTTTAAGAAAGTGGGAAAATGCCAAATTTTACGGGATGTTATTCACTATCAAATTTTAAAACAGCTGACAAGAAAACTATGGTGATTGAGCATTCAGGTAGTACTTAAACGCATCATTCAAAGACAAATTTGTGAGACGTGAAATGAGTCTCACGGTAGATCCATGTATTGCTCTTACACACGTACTGCGTGCGTGTATAAGAGGTCATTCATGCGTATTTTTTTTTAAGGATTTTTGTGTGTAATTAGTTTCAAGCTGTTGTAATTTTAATTTGTGCGTGGGTGAATTGTATTTTGTATTTTTCAATTTATGTATTTTTTGTTTACTTTTGCACAAAACATATGAGTTACAAATCAAGAATTATGCATGCACGAATCAAAAATACGCATGCACAGATCCTAATTTACACACAAATCAAGAATTATGCATGCACGAATCAAAAATACGCATGCACAGATCCTAATTTACACACAAATCAAGAATTACGCATGCACAAGTCTGAGTGAGTCTACTTTCTCTCCATAATTTTGTGCCAAAGCTTCAGTTGTAGTGATAACATTAAAGGGACCATTCCATGAAAAAACAAGTTTTTGAGCTTTTAAGTGTATTATACTTCTCAATCCTCACTATAAAGAACCCCAAAGTGGTATTTTGATCTGCTCACGCTTTTCTGAGTAATCCTGCAATATCAACAGCAGCCCCCCCCCCCTTCTTGAAACTTCTTTATCTCCTTCAGTTCTGAGTAAAAGTAAGAGGTCGGAGAAAGATGGGGGAGCAGACTTGCGTTGTTTTAATCGCAGCTCAGAAATCAGATTGTCGTCCTAGCAGCCATGAAAAAACTGGTTTAGAAGGTGTCTGTCCATATCGTTGGCTTTCACTCCTCCCCTCTTCAAAGCCAGAACAAGTGCAACTTGCAGGCGTTGCAAGTATGCAGATGGCTTCTCACCAACGTCTTGAAAAATCTCCATCAACTTTGCAAACAGCTCGTCTCCATCCTGAACAGTTCCATAAGCAGAGTCCAGGATCTGCAGGTAAGTCTTTGGTGGAGTGTCTGGTTTTAGATTTTTCACCATATCTGCTGCTGGTAGAAAGTTGGTTTCAACTATTCTTCTCGATCTTTGCAAATCTGAAACTGCATGATCTTGAAGCAACAGATCGACACTTGAGCACCATGTTTAAAAGTCTGTTTCATGCTGAGGTCTTGGAGTTCGGCCTGGGAAGGAACGGAGTCTCACAGTAGAAAGATGTGCAGCGCTGTCGTCATCTTTCATTATGTGTTCAACCACATAGCGTTGAACCATGGGTGGATTCAGATCAGGATGTGGCGAAGCTCTGGGTGGCATACTGGGACCAGAAGGGCTAGTGGCCTGTAGGCGATGGTGGAGGGTATCTGTGAAGATGATGCAGCAGGGACAGGCGATGACATCACTTGGTCACTGGCACCTGGCTGGAGCTTCACAGGTGGTGTTAGGCTGAGCTCGGTGACGGACTGGCCCAGCAGAGACATCATCCCTCTAAGGACTTCCGCATAGTCCTTCCCTGTAATTTTTAGCCAGAGTTTTCAGATCACTCAAATAAGTGTGTGTCTTCACCTTCTCTTCAAGTTCTGAGCACATGTTAGAAAGATCACAAATATCACATGTGACTTCACTATCCTCATAATTATAAGTGTATGGTAAAACCTCTCTCAGTTTGATTAATGCGCTTCCAGATACAAACTTAACCACAATCATGTCTAAGAAAGCGCAGTCAGGTTCAGAAATAACTTGAACTTTTTAGATTTTTCCATACTGGCTCAGAAATGAAATAACTTCTTAATCTAATTCAGTGTTCACAGTATTTTTTAACTACAACTGAGTTGGAGATCTTTATCCCATGTTTCAACAACGCCTCCATGTTTACAATACAATGTCAAATCACTTCACAAAAATCAGCTCAACTCATGCAACCCTCCTGGCTAGCTCGCCAAATTCATGTAGCACTTGTGATGCTAAGCTAAAGCATTAAGATGTTAAGGTTAGTGGTCAGAAATCTAGAACTTGCTCAAGGAGGGAGCAGCTGGAGACTGAAAATTCATTGAAGTTTATTTTTGTCACTCACTGTATTTATTCATAAAAGAAAGTGAATGGCCATTCAAATATACATATTTAAAAAAGAAGGAAAGAAAAACAGAACATTTCATATTGATTTGTTCTGTGTAATCTCAGAAGTCTCAGAACAAAGGTGGAGGAGAAGCAGAAAGGGTCCAGCCCAGAGTTCAATGGAACAAACTGTCCGCTGAATTTTGAGTGTGTTACCACCTCAGTGGGCACAACTGAGGTGGTGTTTAACGAGTTACATGGAACCCTCTATCGGCCCAATGGACGGCTGTGGCTCTCCAATTTGCGGGTTCTGCCGATCTGGTTCCCTGGGATCTAGCTCGCCATCCTGCATAATCAGGACCAGAGGTTCAAATCAACACGTGTTTTAAAATAAATCTAGAAATCTCAAATAAATAAACAGTGCTAACTGCACTATGATCACTATTAGCTACACTCATAAAAATCCATGATAGCTATTCATGGAGCTTCTATTTATACAACAACCATTAAAACAGCAATAAATTACATTCAGACCAGAACTGTAAAATGCCTGTGTTGAAGCAACTAAAGCGCTTCAGACCATCATTCATTTCATTTAGGCACAAAATAAATAAATAAATGCATTCCTTTCATTTAGGCACACAATGAATTAATTCATTTTGGTACACAATAAATAAATGAATTTAATCAATTCACTGAGGCAAACGATGAACAAAAAAAGCAGTCATGAACACTATTTAACGTTTAGTGATAACTTTCAGTGCACAATGATGTTAAGATGTGGGTGAAACAGGCAGAAAGGTTTAAAAGGGGATGCTATCGTCACGTCAGCTGCGTTAGCATGAGGGTGCGACTCACTTAGCTTCACCGAAACCACCTGCTACATCAACAACCACGTTCCACGTCGACGGACCGCATAGAGGATTTCTACAAAGTGACAACGTGAAATGCACCAAGGTAAACAACAACGAAAACGAGAGATAAATTATAAAGTGAACGGCTGCTACCGACCTGTGTTGCGTTCAGCTTCCCCACCGCTTCCTGAAATTCCAATTTCCCAGCCCCCTTATAAGCACACGTGATTCACTAAATCGTGTCACGTGATGCTTCGATGTCATGTAAATAAAGGCTAACGAGTGGCCGATTGCCCACGTGACTGACGTCACAGACGTGGAAAGCAGAGGTGACCAGACATGCAAAAAGAAAAGACTCGGAAGTAAGGCAGGACAAATAAAGTATCAGCCTACCAGAGTCAAACCTGGGTTACACCCAGGGGTGAAAGTAGATTTTTTGTTATGCCGGTACTATACCGAGCATCCCCCCGCCCCACCCCAGGCACGAGCCAGAGCTCCCCCAGGATGACCCGCTTCTATGCTCCAGACGTCCGCCCGCCGCAGGAGATCCAGGGGCGAGCCGGGAAGGGGCCGCCCACCCCCGCCAAGCAGAGAGACACCCAAGAGGAACGAGGGTCCCAGAGGAATGATGTTAACAAGGCCTGACCAGGCACACCCACTGATGGAGTCTTGGAGAGGCCCATTTCTCGAGAGCCGGGACGGAACCCGAACCACCGAGAAACCTGGACACCCCATGGCTCCTATGTAGTTTGATCCCCTGTTAGATCTTGGGATCCTCTCCCAGCGTGGCGAGAAGGTCACAGAGCCCAGGAGACCGGCACCCAAGAGACAAGACCACTAGGCCGAGGGTTTCCATCCCCCCTCGCCAGGGATGGGGTAGGGGACAGAGGGTCGAAAGGCCACCTTCCTTGTGTGATGCATGCGTGTTTGTTTGTTAGAGTGTATATTTTGAGGTGTTAGAGGTGTGTGTACTACAAGGTGCGGTTAAAATTGGTGAGTAGGGCCTTGACAGGACATCTCCTGATTGCTCACAACGATGCCCCGTCACCCTCTCACCAACGGCCCTACATGTCTATGGTGCTGTTAAAATTGGCGGAAAGGGCACTTAGAGGACATCTACTGCTTGCTGGCAGTGATGTCCAAGCACTCCCCCACCAAGGTCCTACGTGTCTAAGGTGCAAATAAGACTAAGGGGAGGGGCAGACTCATGCAGCGGCCAGTGGAGGGAGGGCCACTTGCAGGTAGTCCACCCCCAGCAGCACGCCGCAATACAACCACCCTCCCCTTCACCCTAATATATGTTTGTATGAGGAAGAGGGTTAAGTTGGGGGCAGTTGGCTGACCGACCCCCGATGGTGAGACCGCTGTCCCCCCCGGCCCCCCCAGCGCTGGGACCAAGTTCACCCAGCCCATGGGCCCCACCCCCGAGAGCCAACCCCCCCAGGCCCGCACCTCCCACCCCCAAGGAGGGAAGAGCCAAAGGAGCCAGTCCCAGGGACAGATCCCAGCTCCCGCCCCCAAGCACCTCTCCCGTGGTGTGTACTGGGCAGGCACCAACAGGACCGAGGCGGCCGGACCAGCCGCGGCCCCCACCGAATTTTCAGTAGGAGACCACAACACGCCAGACCGCCCAGGGCCCGTACCAAATGGGACCCCCTGCTCCCCACGGAAAGCCCCCCACCAGACGGGGCAAACCGACCCCCCCCCCCCCCCCCGACCCTCCCTCCAAGACCCCGCGGCAAAAGCGGGCGCCGCCGGAGCAACGGCGGGCTCCAAGGAGGCAGCCCCACCCCGCCCCAGAGCCAGAGAGGGAGTGATCCCAGCCCCCAGGTGCAGGCAAGCCGCCCCCCGATGCCGATGCGAGCAGCACCCAGGAAGGGGCCCCACGCCAGCCCACCCGACGCAAGCAAGAGGACCACCCCCCAGACCGAGCCAGGCCCCTCACCCCACTGCACACCCCACACCCCCACACCACCCAGGCCCGGGGCGCCACACGGCACCCCCGCCCACCCTCCAGACGCCAGGCCAGACCCCCCAAACAACAAAGCCCCCCCACGCCCAGTCAGGCGCCAGAGAGCCCCAACCCCCGCCTACCAGCCCCCGCAGACAACCAAGACACGGGACACCCAAGCACCCCGCCCTAAATCATGGACTCAGCAATCGGAGACCAGAGGAGACTGAATTCTCTCCAAGTTACCTGAACTTTTAGCTGATGTTTTTTCCAAGCTGATATGATCAAAGAGCAGATTCCTGTATTGATTAACGTTGATGTTTTTCTTGCTTTTCCAATTTAATAAAATTGTTTTTTTTGCTATACAAAGAGTTATGAAGATTACAGATACTAATCCTCCCTCTATATCGATGACACTCATGTCACCAAGCACACAAAGTGACGGTGAAGCTGTGATTGGAACATTTAGCCAGACTGATAGATCAGCACAGACCTGTTGCCAGAGAGCCTGGACAGGTGTGCAGAACCACAATGCATGCATGAAGCTGTCAGGTGAGTTACTATCACAGTGCTCACAAATGTCTGAGCTTCTGAGACCCATCTTGAACATCCTCTGTCCAGTATAATAAATTCTATGGAGGATTTTGAATTTGATTAATTGTAAGTTTGGACTTTTAGTCAGTTTAAAGGTGTTAAGACACATTTCTGTCCAGAAGCTTTGGTCTGTGTTTCTGCTCAGGTCTGCATCCCATTTAGTTATTGGAATTGAAATATTATTGTCTAGGTTGCATAAGAGTTTGTATATTTTTGAAAGAATCTTAGTCATTGAAAATTTAAAGAA
The DNA here is from genome assembly GCA_003999625.1 of Oryzias javanicus. NCBI lineage: Eukaryota > Metazoa > Chordata > Actinopteri > Beloniformes > Adrianichthyidae > Oryzias > Oryzias javanicus. Next base: position 23,631 of record ML136669.1, read on the forward strand.
AGAGGTAATTATTTCTGGTAATTTTAAGTCATTATCCTGGTACTTAATTTTTTTTGTAATTATAGATTTCAGTTGCTGATATTCCAAGAAGTGATTTATTCCATGTTTTTCTTGTAGTTCCTGTGGTGTTTTAAATTTTCTATCAATAATTAAGTGCTCTAATAGTGTTACGCCCCCTACTTGCCAGGCTGGGAAGTGTAACATTTTTTTGTTTATAAGGATGTCTGGGTTGTTCCAGATGGGTGTCATTTTACAAGGTACGACTGAGGACTTTGACGCTTTGAGAAAATCCCACCAGGCTGTTAAGGTGGTACTGATGTTAATACTCTGGAAACTATCGTGTTTTTTTATTGTTTTGCTGATAAATGGTAGATCTGACAGGTTGATCTTTCCACATAACTCCTGTTCTAAGTCCATCCATGAGTTACTTTCTGGATTATTATTTAACCATTTTAGGATGTATTGTAATCTGTTGGCAAGAAAGTAATTGTTGAAGTTTGGTAGTTCTAAACCTCCACATCTTTTTGCAGATTTTAAATTTTTAAGGCTGATTCTAGCTGGTTTATTATTCCATAGAAAACTGGATATGGCCGAGTCTAAAGCTTTAAACCATGTTTGTGGAGGTTGTTTAGGGATCATTGTAAATAGATAATTAACTTTTGGCAAGATGTTCATTTTTATTGTGGCTACCTTGCCCATGAGTGACAGGGGCAGTTTGACCCATCGAGTTAGGTCATCCTGAATGCTTTTCAGTAGTGGGGTGTAATTTAGCTGCACCAGTTCTGATAGTTTGGAGGAGAAATGAACACCTAGATATTTAATATTGCCTGATTTGATCGGTATTGAGAGTGATTGCTCAGCATTACTGTTTAGTGATAATAAAACTGATTTATTCCAGTTAATTGAGTATTCTGAGATGAGGGAGAATTCATTAATGATAGTTATTGTTTCACTTATTGAACGTGATTTGTGTAAAAAGAGTAATATGTCATCAGCATAAAGACTAATTTTATGATTGTCATGTTTAGTTCTAGTTCCTATGATGTTCTCATTCTGTCTTATTGCTGCAGCCAGAGGCTCGATGAATATTGCAAAGAGAGAGGGGGAGAGTGGACAACCCTGTCTGGTTCCTCTTCCAAGAAAAAACCTGCTGGACGTCTGTTTGTTTGTTCTGACTGAAGTATTTGGATTATGATATAATATTTTAATCCAATCAATGAATGATTCCCCAAACCCAAATTTATGGAGGGCAGCGATGAGAAATTTCCAGTTTACTCTGTCAAATGCTTTTTCAGCATCCAACGAGAGTATGCTCATTTCATGCTTTTTAATAGTGGCAAAATCTATAACGTTAACTAGCCTGCGGACATTGTCACTCGAGTGTCTACCTTTAATACTTACTGGCATTTTCCATTCAACTTCCATCTCTCCTTTTCTCTTCTTCATCCTCTCCTTTAGAAGATTTGTTCTGCATATCGTCATCCTCACTTTTGGATCGTCCTCTTAAAAATCTGATTCACTTTTCTCTGCATCTTTTCTTTTTTGTTTACTTTTTCATTTAAATAATTTAATTATTTATTATTAGTATCATCAGCTGCAGTTCTCTGGTGCGCCTGCTGTTCAGAAAGTCGGGGGTCCGCAGCGCTCGGGACGCTTGGCGCACGCAAGAGAGCGCAGACCAGGAGAGAGAGAGAGAGAGAGAAAGGGAGAGAGAGAGAGAGAGAGACGCATTTTAATAATTGTCTGATGCGCCGCAAAAACAATGCAAACGTCCAAATAAAGCGCTGCCTGCCCTCAGTTCGAATGTCAATTTTCTTATTTTTCTTCCATAAGAGCGACCGCGGCTTCTGTCATGAGTTATATAGTGAAAACTGGCCGAACAGCTGATCTCTCCAGCCGGAGCGGCGTTCCGTCTTCAAATCATTTACCGGAACGCCGCTCCGGACCGTTCCGGCTTACTTTCACCCCTGGTTACACCCTCCCCTCTCAGAATCATGCAACGCCGGTGCATGTTAAACCACGTTGATACGGCATACAAGGTTGGATGCAGGTGTACTAAAAGCCTCACCATAGGCATCAGCTAAACTGTGGAAGAGTGTTTGCACCACAGAAATAAGCGGTTTTCCTAAAGCAGAATATTGTAAGCGACTGGGTGGCTGTATATCTCTTGAGGAACGACGCATTGACTGAACAGGCTCAATAACCGCCGCATCCCTACCCTCAGAATCTGATAAAGAGCTTGGGGCTTTAACAGAATTAGGCTCCGATGTTACCGCAGTGGGTGATGTCTCAGCTGGGCGTCCAAGGTCTGGGTCCTCTACTTGTTCCTCATCGACTGACATCTCAGGAGCGACAGGATGTTCTGGTAGGTGTACACCTAGTTCCTCTTCACCGTCCTCAGGTTCGCCAGAGAAATCTCCCTTCATCTCCGCACTGAACGAAGGTGGATCCCCTGCATCAGAGGACTGAGAAGACTGGTAACAGGTAAGTTTAATTCAGGTGAGTGGTTAGATTCAGGAACTGTACTGTTGTCGGTTGTAAACGTGGACTGTGAACTCCGGACAGGGGGAAGCTCCACTCCTCTTCATCACTCAAATACTCTGCATCCACAAACCGGCTTCTTCTGACTCCTAGTTTGAGGTCGATGTACAGTGGTTGCAGGTGGAAGATCAGGTTCCTTACTCTCAGGTAAAAATTCTCAAGGAGCAAGAGATCTCTGTGCAGAGTCCTGGTTCATACAGATGAATCAGTTTCAGATTTAAACAAATCATTAATGAGAAGTTGCAAGTTTCAGCTGAAATGGAACTGGAGAGAGCCCACCGTGCTGGAAGAATCGAACAAAGCCATGGTAGACCTAGGCCGATAGTGGTCAAATTTCTCAGATTCAAAGATAAATCAAGAGTACTGCAAAGGGCAAAGAATCTCAAAGGTACTAATATGTACATTAATGAGGACTTTACAGATGCAGTCAGACAAAAAAGAAAAGAACTAATGCCCAAATTGAAAGCTGAAAGGGAGAAGGGTAACATTGCTTTCTTACGACATGACAAATTAATAACTCATCCCAGGAGTAGTACCCCAAAACGCTCCAGAAATGCCTAGTGTCAATGTTTTCTGTAACTGTTTGAACATCAGGGTGCTATGATACCTAACAAGGGGCTAAAAATAGCACATATCAATATAAATAGTATTAGGAACAAACTTGAAGACATTTCAGATATTCTGAATAAATACAAGTTAAACATATTGACAATTTCAGAAACTCATCTGGACTCGACTTTTGAAGATCAAGAGTTGGGAATTCCAGGATATAATTTATTTAGAAGGGACAGGAATAAATTTGGAGGAGGGGTTGCTTGCTATATTAATGACACTATTCCAGTTAAAATTAGGAACGATCTAATGAGAGAGGAGAAAGAAGTGCTATGGTTGCAAATTCATGTACCTCATTTAAAACCTATACTGATTGGTTGTTGTTACAGACCACTGAGTGCAAATAGCAGTTCTGTTGATGTTATTTGTGACATTTTGGAATGTGTCAGTATTTTTGCCCTTGAAACATATCTCATTGGTGACTTAAACATAGACTGGTTTGATAAAGTCTGTTCACAAAAAAAAAAATGGTGACCGCTTCAAACATATGTGGATTTACTCAACTGGTGGATGGTGCAACAAGAACATTTTTGAATAAGAATGGTTCAATCTCAAGAACTTGTATTGATCATATTTTTACAAATAGGGCAGAGTTGTGCTCTAAGGTTTATATCGTTCCAGTGGGATGTAGTGATCATAATCTTGTTTTAACTGTGAGAAATGCAAAAATTGTTAACTCTGGACCAAAAATAATTTACAAGAAGATTTAATGGTTCAATCAAATGAAGTTTATTGAAGATGTTAAAAAAATTAATTTGGATAATGTATTCTTAAAAAATAATCCAGATGATCCTTTGGAACTTTTCGATGATGTATTTATGTCAGTGGTCAATGATCATGCTCCAGTAAGGAAGTTTGTCGTCAGAAATAGGAGGACACCATGGCTAGATCCAGAGATAAAGGATCTTATGAAACAAAGAGATCAGGCCAAAAAAAAAGCAATAAAAACAGGATTGGAATCTAATTGGATAGAATATCGTAAACTTCGAAATTGGGTAACAAAGTTAAACAGAAAAAAAAAGAAACTATACTATGTAAATAAAATTAATGCACATGAAAATGACAAAAAAGAAATCTGGAATACTGTAAATTAATTATCAAAAAAAAGAGTCAAAACCACGCCATCTTTTATTGAACATGATGGCAAATTCATAACTCGACCAGAAGAAATTGCAAATTACTTTAATAACTATTTCATAGATAAGGTACAGTCACTTAGGGACACAATACCAAAAATTGATCATTCAAAGAAAAACCATTCCTTTGTAATGAATAAATGTTCATTCAGATTTGAAGCTGTGAGCTCAAAACTCATTGAAAGTAAAATCAGGTCATGTAAAGTAAAGCCACCAGGTGTAGATGATCTTGACTGCAGACTTCTAATACCGGTGGCAGAGATCATTGCACCTGCTGTATGTCACATAATTAATCTAAGCCTGTTGTGTTGTGTATGTCCATTGAAATGGAAAAGAGCTAAGATTATACCTTTAATGAAAGACAAAAGGTTACCATTTTCCGGACCTAATTGTAGACCTATCAGTTTATTACCAATTCTGAGTAAGATAATGGAGACTATAATATATGAACAACAATATTATATTTTTCTACAAATGATCTATTTACAGAGTACCAGCATGCCTATAGAAAGGGTTACTCAACATCCACAGCACTCGCCTCAATGACAGATGACTGGTACACTGATATAGATGATAAAATGAATATTGGAGCAGTAATGCTTGATTTCTCTGCTGCATTTGATATTATAAATCATAATTTGTTACTGAATAAGCTCGCAGGATATGGATTTGAAAAACCAGCACTGTCCTGGATTGAAAGTTACTTGAGTAACAGAACACAAACTGTATTTTTTAATGGTTGTTATTCTAACACAAAATGTTAAAATATGGTGTGCCTCAAGGGAGTTGTCTAGGACCGTTGCTTTATAGCATTTTTACAAACGATGCTCTGCTAAACTTAAATGCATCAAAGCTCATTATGTATGCTGATGATTTGACCATTTATTCATCGGCAAGTTCTATAAAACTGCTTAACATCACAATGGAGAGGGAATTACAATGTATAATAAAATGGATTGAGTCTAATGAGTTAGTCTTAAATGTAAAAAAAACAAAGTGCATGGTATTGGGCTCGAAATATGCTTTGAGTGCAAATCCAAAATTAATTTTAAGTGTAAAAGGAACAGCAATTGAGCAAGTAAATGAAATAAAACTTCTGGGCATAGTTATTGATGATAAATTAACCTGGGAAACACATAGATGGCATAATAACTAAAATGGGCAGAGCAATTTCTACAATTAGTAGAAATGCTATTTTTCTAACACCTCAAACAAAGAAAGCTGTTGTTCAATCTCTAGTACTTTCAAACATAGACTACTGTCCGGTAATTTGGGCCACAGCCACATCAACACTATTAAGCAAAATTCAAAAGCTACAGAACAGAGCAGCACGGGTAGCACTTGGGTGCAATTACAGAACGAATATCTACTATATGCATAAACAATTAAACTGGCTACAAGTAAAGGACATATTAATTTATTTACTATTGCTTTTTATCAGAAATGTTATCATAACAAAAATACCATTCACCATTTATAGCAAACTTACATTTAGTCGAAATACACATAACTATTCTACAAGACACGCAGAGGACGGTTACTTTACTCTACCAAAATTAAAAACCAATAACATCAAGAAGACTGTCTTGTACAGAGGGATGTCATATTGGAACTCATTACCCACAGCAATTTCACAGTTAAAAAGCAAATCCACATTCAAATCATCATTAAAAGCATACTTATTTAAATAAATAACTATTTATTGATCATGTTGAGGGATGCAGTTACTGGGTTTCTGTGTTTATTTACTATGTATTTATATTCATTATTATTTTTCTATTTCTTTTTTTTTTTTTTTTTTTTTTGTAACATGTTTACTGGAATATGTACATGGAATATTATAATGTAGAAGGTTTGAAAAATGTCGGGACCCCAGGAAGAATAGTTGCAATCTATTCGGTTGCAACTAATGGGGATCCCTAATAAAAAGAAGAAAAGAAGGTCGCACAGTGTAAACGGGGAGATCTCCAGCGCGTCTAACAACAATACAGATGTCCTTCTCCCATTTGTCCTCAAACTTGTGTTTTCCTCTGAAATGCACATTCCGAACGAGCACTCGATCTCTCTCTTCTGGGACAGATGGTCTGACACGTCAATCAAAACGTACTTTATTCCCTCCAGCTGATCTTGCTGCATTCCTAGATGCTAGATAGTAACTCTCCTCCAGTCGAGACAGAAGATTCTGCACATATTGAGAGTGAGAGGTCGATGGCATGTCACAAACTTGAAGGCCGAAAGCAAGGTCAACAGGCAGTATCGGAGAGCGACCAAACATAAGTTCATATGGAGTGTAGCCAGTCACCTCATTTCAGGTACAATTACAAATACTCCTTCCATCTCCTCTTCTGCTCTGGCACCAAGGTGGTGCATGGTATGGCGTGGTCCGGGTTTTCTCAACACCAGTGACATCAAAGTTCTTTAATAAGGTGGACCAAAGCCCGGTTACTGCTATAACTGTGGTGAAGATGGACATATAAAGACCCACTGTGATAATGACTCAAATCCAACACTGGCATTGAAGAGGAAACAGTTTGCAGAGAAACAAAAGAAACTACAGCGAAACCCTCACAACGACTCTTCTTTAAACTAGAGGGAGTTCCTGTTGAGGGACAACCAGGAACTGCGGAGGACCAACCACTTCCCCACAAGCAGCCAACAGTGAAATGTGCCACAGAGTCACACTCCACTTCAACTGAAAAGACCCATCTGCTGAGAGGCACGATTGGATCCAGATGCACAGGCCAAGTTAGCAAAGCTGGGAAGAGTTTTCAGTGCTTACTTGACACTGGATCAGAACAGACCATTACACTTATGCCGCTGACTGTCATTACAGAGCTCACCAAGTCACCTCAGATCCTTCCTCAGCGTGTCTCCGTCAGCGCACATCTGACACACAGATGATGTTTGCTTTTGGAGACTCTCAAATACCTCCAGAGTGGAGGAGCAGGGTCATCTCCAAGCTGAACCAGATTCCAAAGGTATTCTCTCATCATGATCTTGACTTCGGACAAACAGAACAGGTCAAACATCACATTCGTTTTCACGACAAGACTCCTTTCAAAGCTCGAGCTCGGCTGATCCATCCTCGTGATATTGAGCCTGTCCGCAACCATCTGCGTGACCTGTTGGGGGCATAAGTGATACAAGAGTCCGAGTCTCCATATTCTTCACCATTCGTGGTCGTCTGAAAGAAGAATGGGGATGTGAGGTTGTGTATAGACTATCGCAAGCTGAACCTCAACACTATTAAAGATGCTTATGCACTCCCAAATCTGGAGGAATCATTCTCAACACTCAGAGGTTCCTGCTGGCTTAGTCCTTAATCTCAAGTCTGGATACTACCTAATTGAAATGGCTGAAGCAGACAAACCCAAGACGGCGTTCATGACCCTACTGGGCTTCTGGGAGTTCAACCAAATGCCGCAAGGTGTAACCAACGCGCCCAGCACATTCCAGCGACTTATGGAGCAGTGTATGGGTGACTTGCACCTAAAAGAGGTTCTCGTCTTCCTGGATGATCTCATCATCTTCTCCAACACTGTAGAAGAACATGAAGACCGGCTGCTCAAAATACTCCAACGCCTTAAAGACTATGGGCTTAAGTTGTCACCTGAGATGTGCAAATTCTTTCAGACCTCTGTGCGCTCTCTCGGTCATATTGTTTCGGAGCAGGGTGTTTAGACGGCTCCACAACTGCTACAGTAGCCTTCCATCTTCCCTTGTCCTACAACAAGTCTTGTGTGTTCTGCCCACCACAACAGGGCTCCGGAGCTGCTGGTAGTTGGCTGAGTTCTCTCCAGGAGACGAATCACTCCCGTCTTCAGCTTCTCTGGGGGAGACTGCCTGCAACCCGCTCTCGGTGCGGTGTGTATCTGGGGGCGGGTAACTGTCACTCTGGGGTCAAGAGTGCGACCGACAGGTCCAAGGCAAAGGCAAAAGACATACACTTGGTGTATATGAAAAATACTTTAGCTTTTATTATTTTTTAGCATGTTGAATCGAGCTGTCTTTGCTCCGTTGATCAGGGCTTTTGTGTGACGGCTGGGATGACAAGAACCCAGGAGCAGAGAGAGAATCAGGCTTGGACTCGGAAATGCAGTATATGTATTTTAATAAACAAAAGACACCTCACAAGAGGGAAAACTGCAAAAGGACAGAAAAAAACTAAAGACTACGAAAAACACCTAAAGAATTGCGAATCTCAGTGTTGGCTACGACAGGAAACTCACAGTCTTAACAGGGACACACTGACACTAAAAACTGAAATGCTGCAACTTAAATAGTCTTAATTACAAAGTGCAGACAGCTGTGCACTCCTCCACAGAGAGCACCAGGGAAGGAGGGGCCATCCAGGAGGAGTGACAGCTGACCTGCAAAACACAAAGTGACAGTGAAAACAGAAAAAAACTCACAAACGTGTCATTTTGATGGTGACGACTCTCGCACCTGATTCTAACAACTTCAAGTTGATTGAATCAACTCTTTTCAGCTGTTCTGAAATTCAAAACTCTTAAGTTTGAGAATTTTGAGTCCGTGGACTCTGAGTTCTGGTTTGAACTCTAAAGTTCGTTAACCTGCTTCTTGAAACGAGCCCCAGAAGTAACACAATAAAAACAAGAGAAGAATGGCAGGAATGGAAAGGATGACGTTTAGCCTCATTCAATGGATATATTGTGCTTTTTTACAGGAAAGAAAGCATACATAGTGATTGCTGTGATTGTTGGTCTGCTGTATGTTCTTCAGACTGTTCTCAACATTTCACTTCGTCTTTCTCTCAGTAAGTTATTTTTGTCTCAACTTAAACACTACAGTAAACCAAAATTTCTGTCATCAAGTGTGTTTGAAAAAAAACATGTTCATTTTGTGTAAAGTTGGAGAACATTTACCTCTGAGGGCAGGACTGATTGCATGAAAGTGACCCTACATTGAAATTCCAGCATGTCTTTAACACTCTTTTCATAACCGTCTTTGTTGAGATGCTTCCTTTTTCGGTAGAACAACTTCTGCCAACCCTACAACCCCCTCCAAAAACTAAAAAACTCCTGGCTTAGTGATCATAACTTCAAGATATTTTTATCAATTTAAAAGGAACAGACACATTTAAGCTATCAGTCTATGTGTATGTTTCTTATATTTAGACATGTGTTAATCTCTCTGTTTTTGTCAGCATGTTCTGGGGAAACTGAGAAGATTTTAAAGAACTTGACCAATGAGGAGGAGTTAAAGAACGTGACCAATGAGAGGGACGAGCTCATGCAGAAGATGACGCAGCATGGTAAGGACAGAAATTACATTAAAATATTTTAAGTGTGAACAACAGTCATAACATTGATGTATACAATATATCCCAAAAAGACTGAGGAGATTGAAACACCTCAACTTGTGCTACTCATACAATTATTATATTTTGAAAAAAATTAAAATTACAAATGTTTCCTCATGAAATGAACTAAGATCAGTTTTTACCACATAAACTCTATATATGAATTAATTTTTTACACTAAATAAAAAAAACAAAAACAAGTTAATCCTCTCCTTTGGACAGTGAGTTAAGTTATTTTTGTCTCAACTTAAACACTAAAATAACCCAAAATTTCTGTCATCAAGTATGTTTGCAAAAAAGACGTACATTTTGTGTAAAGTTGGAGCACATTATAAATTTGCCTCCGAGTTGTGGGCAGGACTGATTGCATGAAAGTGACCTTACATTGATATCCCAGCATGTCTTTAACACTCTTTTTTTTAATAACCACGTTTGTTGAGTTAAACACAACATTTTGAAACATTTGAAAAAATAGACAATGAAAAGCTATTTCAGTCTGTGTGTATGTTTGTTATTATTTGAACACGGTTGTTCTCTTCCATTTTTGAGATGTTTTTATGTTCAGCAATGTTTGTGGGGAACTGAGAAGAGCTTTTTCGTGAGAATTGTGACTTCCTGTTTTGTCAGCATGTTTCAAAAACAGTTGACAATCCCAGGAAGCTGAGCGGACGAGCCTCAAGCAGGAAAACCGTTGACAAGAACAATTATCATGTGAGGCAGAAATTAAAATATTTTCATGATTTTTTTTTTTTTATTGTTTAACAACAAATTTCTCAAATTGATGTGTTTTGTAACAATGAATCCCCAAAAGGCTGAGAAGATTGAAACACCTCAACTTGTGCTCCTCATACACATTATTATATTTTGAAAACAAATGAAAAGTTTTTACCACATAACGTCTTGCTTCAAGCTAGACTAAGACTACTTTGGAAGTGTATAGGAGAGTATGGACGTTTGAGTTTCTGACCGGGTTGTTCAACAGGATCTTAGGTAGTGAGAAGAGCTCTGAAGTAATGGAGGAGAAGTGTGTGATTGGTGCCCATTTTTAGAAAAGGGAGAAGTGCAGAGTTGTGGTAACTACAGAAAGAATAAAGCTTGTCAGCCATCAACTGAAGGTATGGAAAGAGTAGTGGAAGCTAGGACTAGCAAGAGCGAAGCTGAACATCTGTGATCTAAGAGCAGTGAACATCTGTGAGCAGCAGTATTTCATGCCAAGAAAGAGAACTACAGATGCAACATTTGCTTTTGAGGATGTTGATAGAGAAAGTACAGAGAAGGTCAGAGAGAGCTCCACTGTGTTTTGTTAGATCTGGAGAAAGATGATGACAGAGTGTCCAGAGAGGAACTATGGATTGTATGAGGAAGTCTGAGTGACAGAGATGTATGTTGGAGCAGTGCAGGACATGTATGAGGGCTGTAAGACAGTGGTAGGTGTGCTAGTTCGGGGGTGACAGAGAGTTCAAGATGGAGGTGGGATTACATCAGGGATCAGTTCTGAGCCCCTTCCTGTTTGCAATGGTGATGGACAGACTGACTGATGAGGTTGGACAGGAATCACCTGATGTTTGCAGATGATATTGTGATTTGTAGTGAGAGCAGAGAATAGGTGGAGGAGGAGCTAGAGAGGTGGTGGAGGAGGAGCTAGAGAGGTGGAGGAGGAGGAGCTAGAGAGGTGGAGGAGGAGGAGCTAAAGAGGTGGTGGAGGAGGAGCTAGAGAGGTGGAGGAGGAGCTAGAGAGGTGGAGGTTTGCCCTGGAAAGGAGAGGAATGAAGGTTACAAGGTTAATTAATAATATCAGTAAGTAATGCCATTTTGTCATTTTTTGTAAACCCCCACACACACGCGCGCACAATTATCATTACACGCAGAGAAGAAACATTGTAGCTTCCTGGAAAATGTTAAAGTAAGTATTTATCTCATTTAAATTCTCAATAATGAAATAATACTCAGAAAAGTTTTGTTTGGCATCCTAAAACATGTCATGTGATCATATATATGGATATAGTTCACACTAAAGACTTCACAAAGTCTCAGCTTTGATGATAAAATGTGGTTCTCCTGTCAGTGATGGTCTGCTTTGTGTTAGAGAAGATTCTGCACAGGTTGGTAGTGGAGTTCTAGAGAATGATTTCCTGCAGTTTCTCTTCCTTTGTAACAAACAGCCCTTTAAATACCATTTGTTAACAAAGAAAGCTTACGGTTCCAAACAATGAGACGTCTGACTTAAGAACTATTAAAAAAAAACACCACTCTACCAACAGTTTAAATTATATTATTCAATTATTGTAAGAAACAAAAACATTATCTTAATGTACAGTTTGTGATCTGCTGTCCCACGCGTAATGGACAGCCTCTTTAAAAGAGGATGGTTTAGAGAGAAAAACGAGATCAATCAATCAATCAATCTTTATTTGTATAGCACCTTTCATATAAAAATAACACAAAGTGCTTTACATTAAAAGCAAACAATATACATAATATAAAAACAGTTAAAAATTAAAATAAAAATAAAGCCCCCTGCTCCACACCAGCCCACAATACCCTCATCCCTTTCTCACCACCCACTCCCTAACCAATAGAAACGATACAAAAGGAAAATAGAAAAATTGGCTGAGCACGTAAATTGACTCTGAGAAACTAATAGTTGGGACCTCCCTCTCAATGAACAGCCGCAAAGCCAGCCAAATGCAACTTCACAGGCGGGGTCCCGCCTCACCACAGCTAGGCGGTGATGCAGGTCCCCATCCAGAGCCGCAACGGCTGAACCGCAGCTGACCCAGAGAGAGAGAGGCCCCAATTGAGGAAGCACTGGATATAAAATTTAAAAATGAATACAATTGTAAAATGAGAATAAAAGAAAAACAAAAGTAAGGTAATAAAGGAATTAGCAATAAAAAACATAAAATAAGGAATATTAAGATCAATTATTAATAAATTAATGTAAATTCATAAAACATGATGAAATAGATAAACAGATAAAAGTAGCAAAATTAGCTAAAAGCAAGGTTAAAAAGATGTGTCTTGAGCCTTTTCTTAAAAGCATGTATGCTCTCTGCGGCTCTCAGGTCCTCTGGCAGATCATTCCATAAACGAGGTCCATAATACTTAAAAGACGCCTCTCCATGAGTTTTGGTTTTCACTGTAGGAATGACCAGTAGACGAGAGCCACGCGAGGGTTCATAAATGACTAAAAGATCAGACAAATAAGAAGGCCCAAGACCATTAAGACATTTGAAAACCATTAAAAGTATCTTAAAATCAATCCTGAAGCTTATGGGGAGCCAATGCAGGGATTTTAAAATCGGAGTGATGTGGGCCCGCGTCCTGGTCCTGGTGAGAACTCTTGCAGCAGAATTCTGGAGAAGCTGAAGGTTCTTAATGTTTGTTTTTGGAAGACCAGCAAGCAGGGCGTTACAGTAGTCGATTCTACTTGTTATAAAAGCATGCATCAGCATCTCCATATTAGCAAGAGAGAGAAGTGGGCGGACTCTAGCCAAGTTTCTCAGATGATAAAAACCTGTTTTGACCACATGTTTAATGTGAGGAATGAAAGTTAGCTTTGAGTCAAAAGTAACGCCCAAAGTTTTTGACCGTTTCTGAACAACAAAACTTAAGTTTCAGACATTGTCTCTCTTGGCTTCAGGACCAATAACTAAAATTTCAGTTTTTTCCTGGTTCAGCTGCAAAAAATTATTTGCCATCATGATTTTACATCTAAAATGCAGTTAAAAAAGTGCTTCTATTGGCCTTGTGTCATCAGGAGACATAGCTATGTACAGCTGGGTATCATCAGCATAGCTGTGAAAGCTGATGTTGTGCCTTAAAAATGGCAAGTTGGACACTGGTCTGTAGTTATTAAAAACTGTAGGATCTAGATTTGTTTTCTTGAGTAATGGTTTCACCACTGCAGTTTTAAAGGCAGTAGGAAAAACGCCTGTCTGAAGAGAGCAATATAATATTTAAAATCTCAAAAGATCCATAAAATGACTTAAAAAGTTGTTGTGGGGTAGGATCTAAAAAACAGGGTTGGATTAACTTGGGAGAAAACTCGACCAAGTGTTGCAGCTTCAACCAGGTCAAAACTGTCCAGTGCTTCCTCAGGTAAGATCAAGCCATCATTTCTAATAAAAAGGCTTTTCTGATCATTTAAAATACTCAACCGCACAGAATCAATTTTGCTCCTGAAGTGGTCAGCAAAGTCCTCACACGACGAAGCGGAAGCTGGTAATGGATTTTTATTAATGTTTGAGTTGATCAATGATTCAATCGTGTTGAAGAGGACTCTGGGATTATTTTTATTTTCAGAGATGATGTTTGCGAAGTATGCATTTCTGGTCTGTTTAGCAGTTTGGTTGTAAAGTTTTAGTTCATTTTGGTAAAGTTGATAGTTTATTTCAATCTTATGTTTTCTCCAACGTCTTTCAGCAGCCCTGGATTGTCTTTTCAGTCGTTTCATTTCCTCAGTTCTCCAGGGGGGTGTGGGTTTAATTCTTATCTTTTTAGTTTTAAATGGAGCAACTGAGTTGAGACTGGATGATAAGTTATTGTAAAAACTTTGGACAAGTAAATCACAGGGGGCTGGTAGAATTATTGGCGGGTTGGAGTGAACAGATGAAATAAAGGCTTTGACCACTTCAGGAGTTAAGAAGCGTTTCCTCACCGTTCTCACAGAGGTCTCTTGCTTTATAAAACCAGTAATGTTAAAAAGCACACAGTAATGATCTGATGCAGCCAGATCCACAACAGAGGACACACAAGTGGGTAAACCATGACTGATGACAAGATCAAGAGTGTGCCCCCTGTTGTGAGTCGGCTGCATGACATGTTTAAAATCCAGAGAAGCAAGCAAATCCATAAACTGAGTGGCATTTCTGTCTGAATCCCGGTCTACATGAAGGTTAAAATCACCAGTTATTAAAATCATGTTAAAGGAGGTGTGGACAGATGCTAGGAACTCAGAAAACTCCTCAATAAACCCAGTGTTGGATTTTGGAGGTCTGTATACTGTGATGCATAAAATTGGAGGGCTGTTAAAAAGAAAAGCATGATGTTCAAAGCTGGGGTACTGATCTAATGAGATCTGCTTTACTCCTAAGGAGTTAGATACTATAGATGCAGTACCACCACCTCTTTTGCCCTCCCTGGTTGAAAAAACAAAACTAAAATTAAGTGGGGAGGCTTCTGTGAGAACAGTGGGTGCTTCCGTGGTCAGCCATGTCTCAGTTAAAAAGAGAGCATCAATTTTATAATCCCAAATAAAATCATTTACAATAAAGGTCTTATTGGGGAGTGACCGAACGTTAAAAAGTGCCATATTAAAAGAGGGTGGTGGATTGTTGGTTATAGAAACTGCTTCCTTGGACTTTGGTGCTTCCTCTAGAGGGCGAAGGCAGTGGATGTTTGGTTTCCTCCCAGCTCCTCTCCTCAAAAGAGACCTGTCCGTGATGATGGTCCTAATGAGATTAACTGGGAGGACAGCAGGTCTTGGAGAGGAAGTAGATGCAGTTTTTTGGGGTGTGTGATAGGGAGGACCCAAATCCAGTCAGTCATTTCCACTCAGAGATGTTTGTATTGATGAAGATGTGGTTTGGACTGGTGTGGGCATGATGGGGGCAGATGATGTCTGGACAGAATGTCTGATGTTGGCTGCTAAAACCTCACTGCCCAGTGGACTGGGATGGATCCCATCAGGTCTATAAAAGGAGGGTCTGTTCCAGAACAGGTTAAAATTGTCAATAAACACAAATCCATTCTGTCTGGAAGCAGACTGGAGCCAGGTGCTCAGACTCAGCAGCCTGCTGAAGCGACCAGGGCCGCGGGAGACAGAAGGGAGGGGCCCCGAAATAAAAACAGTGAATGGAATTGATTTTAAAAAATTAAAAAGTTCAATAAAAGCCTTTTTAGTGGTTTCATCTTTCTAGTCTGAGTCGTTATATTTGGAATTGTGTTTTTTTTATTAATTATGTCATTTAACTGAAGCTTTAATTTTTTAAAATCTCCCAGAATGTGTTCTTGTGCAGAAGCAGTATAAGCAGTCTCCAGTTTTTTTTTATTTTATTTTCCAGTTCTATTAACTCTGCTTTCTCTTTACATTTTTTTATAAGTAGAATAAGAAATGATTTTACCTCTCATAACTGCTTTAGCTGTTTCCCAGAGAACACATGGTGAGGAATCAGGAGTTTGTTAAATTCTAAAAAGGTTGTCCACTTAGAATTCAATTAACTCTTGATCTTTTAACAGAGATGTATTAAACCTCCAGGTTGAGTCTGAAGGTGTGGCTGCTTCCCTAACAATGTTTACAGAAACTGGTGCATGATCATTGATAATACTTGGATGAATGCTTTTGATTTACTGATTAATACATAATAATAAATTAATAAATAATCTAACCGAGAGTGTGAGTGGTGAACTGGAGAGAAGAAGGTGGACCCTTTAGTGTTTGGGTGACATGAGCGCCAAACGTCGCAGAGACCCAGATCATTCATGTATTGCTTCAGAATACTTGCAGACCGCCATGAACGCTGGTGTCCTGCTGCGCTGAGTCTGTCAAGTTCTGGATCAAGAACCAAGTTCAGATCTCCACCTGTCAAAAATGTGGAATCAGAGTGAGCAGAGAGTGAAGAGAAACGATTGTGAAAGCAGGATGGATTATCTGAATTTGGTGCAAAAATACTGCAGATACAAAAGTCTTTATTCTGAATAGATATAGTAATAATTAAAAATCTGCCTTCTGGATCAATAATTGTGTCTTTATGAGTAAAAATAATATATTTTTTAATTAAAATGGCTACTTCTCTTTGTTTGGAGTTGTAACTAGCAGCATACATGAATGGAAACTGTGAGCAGCACATGAGATGCTCATTTGATTTAGATAAGTGGGTCTCCTGCAGTAAAACTATATCTGCTTTTAAATCATTCAGGTGATTTAAAACTTTGTCTTAACTTTGTCTCTGTGCATGCCCGCGTGCGCGTGCGCCCGTTCCGTTAGTGAGCGAGAGCTTACCTGGGATGTGATGTCTTCAGATAATATGGGGAGGAGGGAGAGAGGGGGGATTTGAAAGAAAGAATAAAAGAGAAAAACACAAACACAAAATAAACATAAACATGAGAGGGGAGAGGAAAAAAGAAACGTCTTTCCTAAGAGGAGGTGTGGGGGGGTGGTTGATCTGTTTCCATTCATTTAAATAAGATTAGCAGGTGTTTCAGCACGGCTCATACGCAGCAGTGCGGGGGGTCTTAATGCAGCCACGGGGTGATCTCGGTGTCTCGGAAGAGGCGGCCGTCCACAAAAAGTTTGTCTACCGCCACGACCGCGCGGGTCAGGTGTTGTCTCCTCAGGGGAAAGAGAAGCTTTCTCTGTGGGTACTGGTCGTTGACGCTATAATGGGTACCTTTCAGCTCCCGCCCGCAGGATTTAACAGACACTTTCTGCTTGAAATGCTCAAACTTAGCTGTCGGACCTCTTCCCTCCGAGCCAGTGGACTCTGTGGAAGGAGATCTTCTGAACCTCCTCCTTCGGGATCTTAAGCCGGGTCTCCATGAAGGTTTTCTCTGGGTCTTCTACCGCCTCCTACGTTTATTTTATCTTTAATCTATTTCATGTTTCATCTTCTTTATGTAGTTTTTGTCATGCTTTAAGCACTTTCTGGAGAAAGTGCTTAATTACATTTACTTGATTTTGTTATTTTGCAGGAATGCAACTCACCAGTTTAAGACGTGAAAAAAGATGAACTGCAGACCAAACTGAATTTCTTTGGTGAGTTACAGCAAAGTTCCATGTTTAGATTGTTTTAGTTTTGAGTAAGATTAGAGTTACCATTATTTTCTTTTAGGACTTCATATTACATTTAAAAAAAATATTTATTCAACAGTTCAGCAGCAAAGTCTGATTGTGTTTTTTTTATTTTAGACTTTTAGGCAGTGATTTTCTTTTAATGACTGAATAATTTTGTCCTCGTAGAAACTCTGTTATGCTTTGTTGAACTAATGAGTTTGAATGTGTCAACAGATCACCATCTAAAACAACATTGGATCTATTTTAGTAGAAGCAATTATTATATTTCCACAAACAGGACATCCTGGCAAAGCAGCCGAAATGACTGTTTAGAAAGAGGTGCAGATTTGATCATCATCGACAGCAAAGAAGAAAATGTAAGAGCAAACATTTAAGACTTACATTTTTTTGAAAACGTGTACCAATCCATTCCAAAAATAATTGGAATATCATGGAAAGTTTTCATTCCCATTATTCCATTCAAAGAAAGTATTTTTCATTGAATAGATTTAAGATCCATTGTTTTATTGATTTCAAGTATTTATTTTTTTACATAAATTTGACTTCCAGCTCATAAAACTCACAAAAACAAGATTCAGAAAAGAATACTGTTGAAAAAGCATATT
The DNA here is from genome assembly GCA_003999625.1 of Oryzias javanicus. NCBI lineage: Eukaryota > Metazoa > Chordata > Actinopteri > Beloniformes > Adrianichthyidae > Oryzias > Oryzias javanicus. Next base: position 41,643 of record ML136669.1, read on the forward strand.
TTACTTTTCCATTTTTGCAAAAAAGATAAAGAAAGAAATCAAAATAAAGTGTTTTTTTTTTTTAAATATTTGTCCTTCTTCATCACTTGGTTGGGAATTAATTTGCTCTAATGGCCTGGATGTGCTGGAGCTTTGATACAATCAGCTTGTGACATTATATGCGTGTTATGGAAGCCCAGATTTTCTTGATGCTTGGTGTCAGCTCTTCTTTGTTTCGTGGTCTTGTACCTCTCATTTTCCTCTCCTCACTGGACATTGCAGCCCAAATCATGACTGACTGTGGAGATTTCACATTGGACCTCCAGCAGCTGAGATTCTGCTCTTCACCAGTCTTCCTCAAACTCTTGGACCTTGATTTCCAAATGAAAGACAAACTTTAGTTTCATCATAATACAGGACCTTGGACCACTGGCCGACAGTCCAGTCCTTCTTCTCCTTGGTTCAGTTGTGATGTTTCCTCCATTAGTCCAGACTCAGAAGTGGTTTGACCCGAGGAACTTGACAGTTGTAGCCCGTCTCCTGAACGCGTCTGGATGGGGTTTTTGAAGCCGTTCCTTCACCTCATTCCACTGCAGGTTCTTGAATCTTCTCCATTTGATAATCTGCTGGAAGACACAGTCGTCTCTTTTGGTGGTGCATCTTTTCCTGACGCATTTTGTCTTTCCGTCAGACTTTCTATTGACCTGCTGGATACAGCACTGTATGAACAACCAGCCTCCTTAGAAATGAACTTGTGGCTTATCCAGACAGTAGAGGGGATCTACATCTGCATTTAAATGGACATAAGTAATCTGAATAAACGCTTGATCAGAATAAAAAATTGTGATGTAAACACGCCATTCGGAATCAGTCTGATCAGACTCATTCAGATTAAGATTTCGTTCCGATTGAGATAGATGGGTTATACCGATTGTTGTGCATGTTAAAGGTTTATTTCATTTGTGCATCATTACCGTACTGGTTTTTACGTCCTGCATAGAAGGTGAGGCGGAGAATTTGGAGCAAACAGGACAGATCAGCTGCAGCCGGACTCATAGCTTTATGTTTGCAAACAGAGATGGCCTGTAGTAAAAATATTATTGATATTAATAAAAGCAAACCCCAGAAGATCACTTCGGTCAAAGCTGCAGCTTTGTTTGTTTAAAACTGAATTCACTACTTCCTTTTCTACAGCTATTTCTTGTATTTTAGACAGTTCTGCGCATGTCAAAATTATTTGTTCTGATCAAACGTGTGGCGTATGTAAACGTTTCCAACAATGCATAAAGTTTTTCAGAGCTATGTACACAGTTCTTTTCTAATCCGATCTTTGATCTGATTAAGGACATTTTCCACATAGAAATGCAACTAATGATGGTGTAGTTGTCAAGTCTGAAGTTTTCCCCATATTTAACTGAACTGAGACGGTTTAATTGAACCAATTTAATGACATCTGGTGAATCTTTGCAGGAGCTTTAAGTTTAGTGGATGATTATCCCATAAAACAGTTTAAAAGATTCGTGTTTGGATGGATTTCTCAACATTATTCTATTTTTTTATCTTATTTCCAAGGGTTTCAAATAAATACTTTAAATCTATTAAAAAGTGAAGCCATAATCTATATTGTGTGTACATTTCAATATTTGAAAATTATTTTCTATGACATTCTATTTTTTTGGAAAACAGTCTGTATGTGTTCTCTTGCTTTACACTCAAAATTTTATCACAAATACATTCTAAAGCTATAAGAAAACCAGTAAAACATAAAAACATATTTGGGAAATGTTGATAGAACATTAAAGACCCCCTACAACAATTGTTCTTATTTTTTTTATGTTCCTAGGGGGGTTTTATTTAAGACTGTGAAGTTTTTAACAAAATTCCACATCCTAAATGTCTTAGAAAGCCATTTTTCCTGTTTATCTGAAGCCTTCATTTCCAAAAATCCCTCTTTGTGGGCGTTGCTTATGGTGCTAAGCTGTGTAACCCCGCCCCTTATCCTCCCAGACATGCTAGTGAGACACACACTTTGATAAACCCATGAAAAAATAAAATAAAATAAAACATTTACATTCAGGCTCCGTTGTGCAGCAGCAGCACTAGCTGGAGTTCATAACTGATTTCATGCTAGCACATGCTGATTGTTGAATTCACTTGAACAACCATAATACAGAGAGGGTCTAATCGCGCAGCACTTTGTAAATGCGTGCAGTGCTGACGGTTTCAGATGCAGACTAAGGGTTGCGTTCAGGAGAACAGTTCCGGTGTCCGGTTAAACCATCCGGTGGATCTTAGCGGCCCTACTGCAGCAGCTCGCCGGTCCTCCGTGGGTTGGATCAAACGCGCACAGTAGATTTGTGACAGCTCATGGGATTTTTCTTTCAGTTTTATTCTAAATACAGGAGGCCGACTTAAAAAAAAAAGTCCCGTCTTGGACACAATTAAAATACGAGCGGGCAATGCAATCACCTGTCCAGTTGAAAAATGTCTCTTTTTCCTCAAATAATCAAATAATTATTGATGTTGCTGTGACTAATTAATCCAATCCATGTTTTCCTCAGATTCCTTGTTAAAATAATGAAAGCTAACATCAGTATGGCCTTTCACTGAATTACAATCCTTTACAACACAGAAGTGGGACGTTACATTATCTTCTCTGGCCTGTACAGCTGCATCCGGGTTAGCTAGCTACTGTGATGTAAGCAAGTTTCAGGAATCCTAACTGAGTTTTTCAGACAGCATTTGATTGACAGCGACTTAAAAGGAGAAATACAAACACAAAATGATTTCTTAGTATATGTTTTCCCTTTCAGAAGAAAAACGCCACACACATATGTTAAAAACTCAAAAACCATGATTTTCATTGGAGGGGAACTTTAAGTCATTTTTATTGTATTCATGAGGAAACATTTTTAACACCAAGTTACTTGATCTCATAGTTCATTGATAAACAGATTCACATCATATAGATTTACACTCTAGGAGTTCAGTTTCAACATTTAAACTCTGTACTTGCTATCTGCTCCTTGACTGATGAATTATTTGTTTTGGGAAACAAGGAATTTGCAGGGACGTTTAAAAAGAGCCTGTGGATTGGTCTGAGTGACGGACAAAATGAAGGCAACTGGATTTGGCCAGATGGAAGTCCATTAAGGAAAAGGTTAATTTATTATTGCATTAACATTATCAGAATGTAATTTAATGTGTTTTTTTTTAACTGTCAATTGAACTGTTTGTTGAACATTTTAAAAATAAATATTTTTTTTGTGTTTCAGCTTTTGGTACACAAGAGAACCCAACGGTCATTCAGGCAGAGATGAAGACTGTGTAGTAATAACGAATTTTAACGTTGAAAACAGCTGGAATGACATCTCGTGCACAGAGGCAAACTTCTGGATATGTGAAAAGAAAACTGGCACTTAAACAAAATGCTGCTGTGTTGTAAACATGGGAGTAAAAAAACGTTAAGCACTTTTTACTGAAATACTGCAATTATACCTTTGCTTTGAATTAAAAATGCCAGATGGAATTTCCATAAATTAGCAAATTTAAATCCAGAAATTTACAAGGTTTTGTAAAATATAAAAAAAACAGTTTTTGTTCTGTTGAAACCCCAAGATCTAGCCTATGGGGTCTTTTGTGTGTTAAGTGTAATAATTAACCACAGGTATAATAAATGACTATAATATGTGATTGAGTGCTGTCAAACTTTTTTTTCCTTCTAAATGTCTGATTATATGCTGTCGAACTTACTTTCTGCTTCTGTATGCAAGTCTTGTGTGACATTTCTGACAAAAACAGGATGCTTCATTCACATCTTTGAAAACCTCTCTAAGTTTCCAAGATGAAAAATGCCCTGCTTGCACCTCTGCTAAAACCACACAAGGAACAAGAGAAAAATGACCTTTAACAAAAAAGGAAACAGGAAGCAGCATTGCAATAGCACAGCAGAAGATATAACTGATGCTTCTTGCTTCAGACAGCAGACTCTCATATCTCCACCGCTTCGATCGAAGTGGAATTTTTTAGCAGCGGCATCAACACGAATCTGCGGGAGAAGAAAAAAAAAAACCCTTCACAGGGAGAAAAAATATCAAAAGATAAAAAAAAAGAAAAGAACCCCAAAAAGGGGAATTAGAAAGGGGCCCCACATCTGCCTATAGGTGGATAAAGGGGAAAAAATTATGTTGTATTAAGCCTTTTTTCTTAAATAAATGGGTTGATATACCCAAGTTTATTTCTTTTATTTTTTTCTTTCATCTGATCTTCGTGGGTGGAGACACCTTCACCAACATCAGGTAAGCCCCAGATGCCCATGAAGCTAGAGAGACAATAAAAAATACAAATACCTTCTCTTTTGTGTACAAGGGATACATGTATCATATGAAAAGGATTGATCTCTAGTTTCTGAAGGCCCAGTGAGGGTCAGATGGGATAAGACTACTTCCTATTTACAGATTTTCGGTCTTGAATATTTTGATATGTCATAAATATTTAGGGGGATGTCTTATATGTTCAGCCAATGGACACACTATACTTGGTAGGCAGACCTATAGAGGATTTTTCCCATGTGCCTCGCAAAGTCCTAGCTGAGCATTTCTAAGGGTGATACTTAGTAAATCACAGTAGGCCCATGCACGAGAACATCTCACTCGTGGGTAAAGATTAATAGAGCGATTACTTCACGGCTTGTTCCCCCTTGAATATAATGGAGCAATATTTTTACGGGAGTCTCACCCGTAGATAAAAAAAGAGAGGAGCCAAAACCTCAATACAGGCGGTCATTTCCTGTGAAAGGTGGCGGCTCAACAGTTCGCATTTCCAAAAAAACATGTTATGGTTGTTGCCAAACGTACCTTTTCAGACAAATAAAGCATTTTTAAAATCAGTTGCTCCATTAATGTTTTAAATACTGTATTTTCAGATTTTACTTTTTTCAAAATGTATATTTAATGAGTTTTAAATCTCACTAAATAGAATAGAGCTCTGGGCCCTACATGACTGCCTGTAGTCACGGTCATTTTGGCTTCATGGTTACAGCCATACATGCACCTTTTCAGCCAACTAAAGCTGTTATGGCTGGCTCTGAACCGTAACAGATAAAGGGGAGACGAAACCGGTTTATAGCACTGAGTATTTTTAATGTGCATACGACAACCCAACGGAATAGGGAGGACCAGGTAAACCAGAGCTGCAACCAACAGATCTGGCTGGAAGGCGTGGAAGGGTCTCTTCCAAGCACCTCTAAGGTGGATCTTTTTAACTCCATCCTCTCTGGGTGGAAAACAGCTGCACCTGTGCACTGTTGTCAAGCCAGCACGTTCTCGAATTACTTTCAAGTGAGCCCTCTCTCAAATACGGCTAGCCGCTTTTGTTCATAGCTTACGGTAAAAGCAGTCTGGACTTGTTTTCAAAATAAAAACACTGCCTAAAACAGTCAATTTCAATGCCTATCATTTTATTGTACCTGATGTCAGAGTGAGAGTGTATGTGTGTGCGCGAGAAACTCCTAGTTTCCAGAGTCATTTCACTTCTCACTTACAGCATCGTTTGTATTGTCACCCACAAAGTTTCAGCCTGACCACTTGTGACAAAGTGGTGGGGGCTGCTGATGCAGTACACTCAAAACAACGCCACCCCAGAATACAGGGGCTGGGGAACCCAAATGCAGTCCTGACAAAGGATGCATAGATTCTTCCCAACAAGCCAAGACGTGGTTCCAGTTTCAATAAAGAGCTTTATTTAAGGTAAAATTAATCAAAAACAGTAAAAGTTAAAATAAAAACCTAACTCAGGGAAGGCTTACCGGCAGAACGCTGGGCAGACAAGGAAAAAAAAAAATAAAAAACTGGATACACCCCCACAGTAACATGCACACTCGTGAAAGGAATTGGACCAACACCAGAACATGCACACAAATGGGCCTCCACCGTCGTCGCCCAACATGCTCTGCAAGCACTTCACCCTAGGAAGAAAAATAAAATTAAAGTAGGGTTGTCAGCAGATAAGACAAGTTAAAAGAAGATATGCTGACCCCTAAACCACAAATACTTACACACTCTCACCTGAAAAATAATCACGTTAACAGCAAAAGAATAAAAAAGGAAAAGCAACCATCCTTACAGTCTCAGGGCTCGCCGGGGGCCTGAAGCGCTTTTGTTTCTCTGCACAGAAACAGAAGCCAACAGAAAAAAAAAAAAAAAAAAAGAAAAAAAAAAAAAGGCATTAACACAAACACGTGAAGTGCTCCACATCACCTGAATGGCTGGAGGGAAAGGATTCACACAGTGCACCTGTAATCCATGTTAGCTGCTCCAGGTAGTGGAATGCTGTTTGGTGACTGAATATAAACACTATATTAAAAACCAAGACAGTAACTCTAAAGGAGACAGCATAGCTAACCTTAACCAAACAAGCAGCGCGCTGACAACCAGAAAGTAGGCAGTCCTGGGCACCATGCAATCAGATCAGATCCCCACAAGGTGAGCCAAACCATTTTTATACTCTTCCCCAGGTAGTCAGGTAGTGATTAGGAGATTGAGTGCAGCTGCACAGACTACTGCTACACACTCATAAAATAAAAGCTCCTAGTTTCCACAGAGTCATTTCCCGTCTCACTTACAGTATCCTTTGTTGTATTGTCACCCACAAAGTTTCAGCCAGATCTGATGTAGTATTTTGTAGTACTCCCCTTTTGGGTACTTTAGCGAGAAAAGTACTATTTCTCCAATGTTGACAAACGAATAAAAGAAAAACTCCTAGTTTGAACAGAGTCATTTCACTTCTCACTTACAGTATCCTTTGTTGTGTTGTCACCCACAAAGTTTCAGCTTGATCTGATGTAGTATTTTGGAGTATTGCCCTTTTGAAATTGGGTACTTTCGCGATAAAACTTTTTCTCCAATGTTGACAAACGAATAAAAGAAAAACTCCTAGTTTCCACAGAGTCATTTCACTATCAAGCGATCTGATGGATTGTGTGTTGTCATTTAATGTATTATAACCTGATTGATTGAAATAAACCATTTAATTCATTCATTCATTCAAGTACTTTAGCAATAAAAACTATTGTTTTAAAACACTCATAAAATAAAAACTCCTATTTCCCACAGAGTCATTTCACTTCTCACTTACAGTATCCCTTCTTGTGTTTTCACCGACAAAGTTTCAGCCAGATCTGATGTATTATTTTGTAGTATTGCCCTTTTGAAATTGGGGTACTTTAGTGATAAAACAACAGTTTTAAAACACTGATAAAAGAAAAACTCCTACCTTCCATAGAGTCATTTCACTTTTCACTGATAGTATCCTTTGTTGTAATGCCCCCAACAAAATTTCAGCCTGATCTGATGTATTATTTTGTAGTACTGCCCTACTGAAATTGGGTACTTTAGTGATTAAAAACTACTGTTCTGAAAAACATAAAATAAAAAATCCTAGTTTCCAAAGTCATTTCACTTCTCACAAAAGTACCCAATTTTACTGCATTTACTGCAGGACTGCATTTGGGTTCCCCAGACCCTGTATTCTGGGGTGGCTTTGTTTTGGGTGTACTGCATCATCAGCCCCCACCATTTTGTCACAAGTGTTTTATCAGCCAGTTGTGGCAAGTGCTGTTTGTATGTTGGGGTGGCAGTATGACCAAAGAACTCTGCCATGTTATTACATTGTTGTAAAACTCAACTGGGGACTTGTGTTCCTATGAAAATGGACATCATACATGTACATAAAAAAATAATCTAAGAATAGCTTTGCTTTTTACTTACAACTTCAGTCTTCAGAGTATAGGATAATCATATAGTCAGAGGTATGATCAATATTAGGATAGGATAATATAGAATATGTATGATCAATAGGAAAAACAACCCAAAAAACATGACCCTCTCCCATACCAGGGAGAACTTCAACAATTGGAGGTTGTGCTGAGGGCACACAATTAGGTTTGGAAACTGAATTTCAGTTCCAAGTATGAACCGTTCTGATTTACACCATTTTACCGAAACAGAAAGAATCTGCTCCAAATGGTTCCTAATGTCAGTGCTTATTAGTTTCATTGAATGTCTCTTTATCTCAGGACATGTCAATCACTTCTTCTTTGTTCAGTAGGTTTAAGTTCTAGCCAATCCTTCTGCCTTTCCTGTGATAGTGGGCGGGCTCATGTAAAACCAGTGATAGGGCGAGGTTGAACGTCTGGCTGCATTCCACAGCTGATCATAGAAGTTTGACAGGACGCTGAGTTGGATCAGCCAATCAGGAACTCGGCTTTGGGGATGTTTTCAGTGACCCAATCAGTGGGTAAAATACTTATCAGTGGGGAGCAGTGGGGTTTTACTAGAGCTTGTCTCCTGCATCTGTTGGTTAAAGGCGGAATACACTCTTGACAGATCATCAGACTGTCACACCATGGAATCCATAGCAGCAACTCCCCCCACTGGGCGTGGTGGGGGGATTGCTGCTCTGGCTGGGCGGGGGTCCGCGCTCTCTGTGCTCCCGTGCCTTCCGGCTCTCGGGCGTGGGTGGCCTCTGCGGCGGTCCCGCGTGCCCTGGTCTGGGTTTCTGGCGGGATTCTGCGGCTGACTGGTTCTCTCCATGGCTCCTTGGCGGGTGTTGGGGGGCCCGTGCTGCTGCTGCCGCCCCGGTGGGGGGCCTTGGCGTGGGGATGGCTGGGCTCTCTCTCCCTCTATACATTCCATCAACATCCACAACAGCAAAACATAAACACTCACCGGAGCACAGGTGTCAGCTCACCTCGCACTAACAGAATGTGTGATGGAATGAAAGACTTTATCTGTGTCAGCTTCTATGGTTGTATGTGAGCTGCAGTGGTATTGTGTACATTTTTGACAACTTTAAAGGTAAAGACTATTCTAGCCAAAAGGTATGTGTGTAACTGAGTGTGTGTGTAGACAGGCCCCGCCCATTCCAGATTGTTATCTAGACCTGGTTGTTATAGGATGTTACTACTCTGTGTTACCTTCTTTGTTCTCTCAACCCCACTCTTTTATCCCCCCCCATTGTTTCCGTCCGGTCCAACAAAAAAGAAAAAGATACAACATAATTAAAATAAAGTTTAGCATGAAATACAACAGGGGTTTATACTTAGTAAACCCCTGTTGGGACATTAAAATCTCTCCAACGCAAGAGGCTCTCAGCCCATATCTGCTTGCTCAGCTGTTGGACAGGACAAGTTAAAAAAAAAAAAAAAAAAAAGGCGGAATACACTCTGGATATATCAGCAGACCATCACACCATGGCGTTCTCTACACGCTCGCTCAATAAGCCATCAGAGGGACAGCCTGCTTGGGTCTCATTAACTGTGATGTTTTTCCTATTTTCGTTAAGACAATAATGAAAAAAGTCCCTTAATTTTTTTCCCTTCTCAGGCTAATGTTGGACAGCCTTAAAACTCAGTCACAGAGACACAGAAACACAGCGGAAGCGGCTGTCATCGAGACACACCACCCAATTGAGATAAAAGCCCCAGTAACAACAAAATTTTGGAAGGATTTAATTTCTGTGGAACTCTTCACAATAAATAAACATGATCTTTCAACATCATCTGTGCCTTCTATTTATTGGAAGTGTGACAAACACAGACACATAGATGCAGAAACAGCATCAAGCTCAGGATGACATTTTTAATCCTTCCATTATCTTTGGGGTCCAGATGACTCCAACCATATATTGATGTGTGATTCCTTCCGTGACAAATGTGGACAAAGGTGGACAGGATTTTATGTCTGCCACGGACATTAATGAAACTCAAAAAACAAAGATACAAAAAAGTTTAGCGCACTGTCTTTTGGGGTCCAGATGATCCCACTTTTAATGTAAACATGCCGAGGAGAACGGAAGGGTTAACAGGTGGCGAACTACAAATTTATCCCTGGGCAAAAATGGGCCGGCCACCCATTTGTGGCCTGGAGGTTGGGGAGTACTGATTTAATGGGAACAGCCAGCACGTCAAAAAATGACGACATTTCACATTTGCCGCGCAGGTCCGAACCATTTGTCAATATGTGACGACTTGGGAATGTCAATGTGAGGATTTTGAAGATATAGGCATTATTTGTCATTACTGAAGTACAGAAATTGGCACCGAATAGGAACCAAACAAAAAGGAACACATCGATGTCCAGCCAATCAAATCATGGCACTGACGTGACGTCGGTGTTTCCTGCACTCCATTGGAGTCCAAGATGGCAGCCAACCAAGGCAGTAGCACATCGGTGAGTAATTATTGTTTATATTTCCCTATTATCTTCTCATTTATATAGTTTATAAGAGTGAAAAAAATGCTCAACATTTGTTGTGATTTTATGTTTAAGTTCCCCGTCACATTCAGCTGTTGAAAGTTAGTTAGCTTTTCCACCAACGTGATGCGATCAACCACAGCTATCTAACATCGGTGTCCTCATATCACCAATCCGATTTTTCAGATGTACCGTGGGAGATTACCAAGCAGGCCGTGATACAACGACACAACTATTAAACCCCTCGATTTGTTGTGCATCTTGCAACTTTTTATTTTCACCGTAACTTTGAACAATCCATCGTGACAACAGTCATGGATGACGACACAGTTTCGGGATTCTGACTCCTTCCAAGGAGGCTTACTCTTTTTCTATCATCAGCCTTCTTTTTTTTTTTTTTTTTTTTTTTGGGGGGGGGGGGGGGGTGCTTGCGGATGCTCATGCAGCAAAGTGGGGGTGTGCTGGTCACGCACGCTATGGGTGGGCGGTGCGGGTGCAGCCCTGTCATGTCACTGCTGAATGAGAGAAAGACTGGAGATTGATAATACAGTCTTCCTCTAACACAAGCATTGACACACTCGACTGCTTTTAGAATAGATAAAGAGGAAGATTCTGAGCTGAACGTGGAGATCTGAGACTTAATCTGATTAAGCTGTTTTTATTTTTAAAGTTAATAATTTTTCTCTGTAAAATGTCACATTATTCTGTTTAATATGTTTAAATCATTATGTTTAAATCAAAGCACAAATACTTGTGTTATTGTGAACAGAGAGGACCAAAGTTCATTTTGTGTTTCACGTTTCTATTCAAGTTAAATGACAGCACAACAACATTATATATGGTGATGAGGAAGAATTTTCCTAGTGCATGTGTAACAATGAAAAGAGTTGGAATATGAGAATGTGAATTGTGAATTTTATTTCATAATTTACACCAGGGATCTCAAACTCGCGGCCCGCTGGATGATAATTTGCGGCCCCCGTCTTCATATGAAAGATTACTGTTAGTGCGGCCCACAAGGTTGATATGAATGAAAGTTGTTGTGTCCAGAGCTGAACGAACCAATCACGGTAAGGTATATGGCTCTGGAGGGCGGGCTGTCAGAGCCTCCTCACTCATGAATTCATTCCTCCAGTCAGCTGGGCGGAGGAGGAGCCATGAAGCTGTGAAGTGCTTTCTCACTGAACGGGATCCGCGGCCCGGCTCGTCTTTCGCCACGTGACAACACGTGATACACAGCCTGCCGCTTGTCAAAAACCGTGTTCCTGACGCCGCGCGACAATTCTACGCACGTATCAAATATCCCGCGCAGACAAATCAGACCCTCGCAAACGCTTTTTCCTCCTCCACGATCAGAAAAAGTCCTCGCGAGAGAGACTGACTACTTCCGCGTGCGTGAGTGATGCCCGCGAGCGAGCAGAATCTTCAAAGGTGCTTCCACACCGGCCGCATGTCTGCGCGGGTTTATGAACGCACGCTCAGCAGGTGGTATCCACAACGGAGCAGCGCGGTCACGCACACAGTAGCAGAGGAGATTCTTCTTCTATGGTGTTTTTACCGTTCATTAGCGCTGCTGCGACTGTGTGTGAATTATTGAACCGGGTTGAAGACTCAGCGCGCGCTCAGTGCGTGCCCGATTTGTGTGTAGAGCTTGAGACCAGATTTAAAAACTTGCGTAGCAATGCGCTCTCCCGACGCGGAGGCCAGGAATTCTGGTGTGTGGCGTTTGCATTGACCTTTCAGTGAGCGCGCTGCTCTCAGCTCAGAAATGAAGGAGATTCTGTAAATACAGACATACAAACTGAATAAAAATAGTTTTCTCTTGTTCAGTGTTTCTCAGATATTTTCTCTTAGACATCCCCCCCGCCATTTCAGCTGAAAACATCATTAGTATTAGTTAATTTGCTCAAGTTAAACGTATATCTCCTCAAAATATTGTACTTTTATTATCATTAAAGAATGATTTTAAAAAAACTTCTAGATAATCTGTTTTATTAATTGTTCTCTTTCTGTTTTTAGAATACTTCCAAAACTTCCAGACAAAGTAAAAACTATCTATCCTTATTTCCCTCCACAGTAGAGATGGAATTCTGTCATTTCTCAGAGATTCAGTTCTTTCGCATTGGTTCACTGTAAACAGCGGCTCTTTCTGCTACCAAATTGATTTTTAGGTTGTTTTTGCTATATTTAATTTACTATCAACTAATATGTAGGATTATGCACAATATCCATCACTAATGTAAACATGTTTTTATTTGCATTCCCCCCAGGGGGGCGCGCCCAACCATTTGAGAAACACTGCTCTGCTCAGTCAGTCAATATATGGTTTCTGCAGTCGTCTGTATCTGCTCTATGGTCATTGTTATTATTTTAATTTTTAATGATTCATTTTCTGATTCATTTTTTAAAACAAATTAATTAATTCATTATTTCGTGTTAAAAATAAAGATATTTGAGAACATTGGAATGTTTTATCGGCAATATTCTTGTGGAAATCCTGATGCGGTCCGGCCTCACCCAGACTCTGCCTCCAGTGGCCCCCGGCTGAATTGAGTTTGAGACCCCTGATTTACACTGTTGGATGCTGTTGATCAGTCATTGCCAAATTTTTGACAAATTAAAATAAACTTGTTTAATTCTTGAAAATTTAGTCAAACATTGTCTGTGTGCTGTCCCCTACAGTTTTCCCAATTTCAAGTATTGTTTTGGTGTATTTTTTTGTGCTCCCCATATCCAAGGATGCATTGCAGTCTACCCAGAAGATTTTTGTGACAACAGTCGTGGACTTAGATGCAGGACCCAGAGTCATTGAAAATGAGACTTTTAATGTAAGTAAAAACTGTAAAATTATAAGTTAAAGGTTTTGTTGATTAACATAAAACATTTTAACATTATTTTGATCTGAAATGAAACAACCCTGCTTCAGTAATTGATGGTTAGCTGGATTGAATTAGTTCAGTTGCTGATTGATTGAACATACCTGATCCAGGTGAGCAGAGATATCTTAAACAAGCTTAGCTATAAAACAAGCAGGAACAATTGATGACCCCTGCAGTAGAGTTTAGTGTCTTTTATGTTTTAATGTGAAACATTTTTGAGAAGGATTAACCTGTTATCTCTCCCTCTTTACTCTCCCTCTTTGAAAGAAAGGAGAGTGAAGAAAGAGAGGAATGAAGGAGTGAGCCACCAGCTGGAAGAAGAAAAAGAAACATTGATGAGCTTCTACACCTGATCAGAGAGGATATGAGGAAGAAGAGCAGAGAGCAAGAGAGAGGAGGGAGACTTTTGACCAACTTTTCAGTCTGTGGAAAAATTTGCCAATAAATACATTGAGAATAAATAAATGAATTTTATATTTGGTGTATTACAAATGTTTGCTTTGTCAATTTAAATAAAGGTATAAATCCAACACAGTAATCATTATTCATTGTAACACTTTTATTTCCAACTATTTACAAAGATGATCAACATGGATGGGGGGCTTCAACTGACACCCGGGGCTGGAACTTTCTGGGTGGTGATTGGAACATCTTGCAGGATGATCTGCTGACACTACAGAAAGTCTTCTTAAAAAAACAAAAAAAAGTAGAAAAATGAGGTAAATTTTGCTTAAAATAAGAAAAATTATCTGCCAACAGAACAAGAAAATCTGACTTGTCAAGACTTCTTAAAACTAGTAAAAATATCTAGCCTCATAAGAACCAAAAATATCTTAAAATAAGTATTTTTTTTACTAAAATCAAGCTAATTTTGACTAATAAAAATATAATATCTAAGATTCATTTTCTTTAACTAAGATTTTGCTAGTAAGATTATCTTGATATTATGCTAACCATTAGGATCTGTTTCTTGAAACTAGACAAATTCACTAAAAGCAATAGGGCTTTTTTTTCTTCAAAAATAATAGTAAATGGTTGTTAGCACTCTCATTTTCTCACTATGGATCATAGTTTACTTGAAATTCTTGAGTTAAGGTAAAACTCCTGCATTAATCTTGGCCATACAAATGTCCCAGGCTTGAATGAAGATATTAATCCAGCTTCTTTTAACTTCTTTATTGTATTTGAGGAGCTTATGACTGGAAACAAACACAAGTATTGCTGGTCTAGGTTGAAAACAGACATGCAGATGACTACAAACGGTGCTGTAAGTTTAATAACAATGAGTATCTCACAAGAATGTGTGATAGGATACTGAGAAGCTTAAATGTTATCTGTTTAGGCAACATAACTAGAAGTATGATAAAAAATAAAAAAGCTCGTACTTATTCCAGAAAGCCTAAAGTCATCATAAGAAGAGCAGAACAAATGATGTTGTAACTTAGAAAACTAGTACGTACGGTGAAAAATGTAGTAACATGCCATGATATACATCACGCTGTCAGATACGTCCTCCTTGGAGAAGATCAGCACAGAAATGGTTCCAATGGTAGTTACTCGGTTGGAGTCACAGACGATCACCACAGGATGGAAGAAAGGTCTTGATTGAAGAAAGATGTTGGGGTGTTCTGCTGACTGAAACACAAACAGATAAAAAGACGGCAAAAATGAAAAACTATGATCCAGTAAGATGAAAAGCTGTCGTGTACGCACAAACATCTGACCTGGAGGATGTGAAGCATCACCTCACTTGAATGTCTTAGCTTCTTGGGTGGATCAACAGACGATGGGATCATGTCTGGCAAAGGCTTCATCCAGACAACTTTGCTTTACTGTGAAAAACAAAACAGCATCATTTTATTCACTGCAAAAATACATTTAATAAAATAATTAAAAAAAATACAAAGATATGACAAGATTTAAGGATGTTACAGTAAATACATTTAGCCACCACCAGTTAACCCTTGTGCTTTAACCCCTTATGGGGTCCAGATGATCTCACGCTAACATTGACGTGTGATCCCTCCCATGATAAAGGTGGACGGGATTTTATGTCTGCCACGAAAACCAGTGAAGATAAAAGAATCCTTGCAAAAAAAAGCTCCGTCTTATGAGGTCCAGATGACCCCACTTTAAATTTTAACATGCCTTTGAGAGCAGAAGGGTCAATAACTGCACATTTTGTACAATTATTTAATGTCTATAGGACAAAATGATAGACACACCTGTACAAAAGCACATAACTGACACAGCCAATGACCATGACTGCATTTAAGTTTGCAATTACCTTCATCTCTCTTTGGAGGCTTCATCCCTTTTTAAAAAAAAAACTCCACAAAACTGGTCCCTCTCAAAAATGATCCTCCAGCGATTCTTCAGTTCAGGAATGAAGTGGGGGTTTGCTTCATTGAAGATCCAATCCCGTTCATCCGTCATCGGACACATAAACACAAAGATATAAATGCATACATTTTATTTTAATAAAACTCTTGCTGTTCATCAGCTTCATAGCATTTAAATACCAAAGTCCTGTGACTTTTAGAAACAAAAGCATTTTACAATGAGTATGATTTACTATTTACTCACAGAATCTTATTAAACATAAACCATCTGAAAATGATTTGCTTACATGATTTAGATCTCTAAGGCAGGGATATGGCTGAAGAATCTTGGAGGGTCTGATCCTGTTCCTTCATAACATCAGATGGCTCCAAATGGCTCTGCTTCTGTAAAAGTCCTCTGTCCCTGGAAAAAGAATCACGCATGTTCTTTTTAGAAAGACTGAGAAGCATGTCTGTGGTAATATTGACAGCTGGAACACACATACAACCATCATGTTAATATATGATATAATGTCTAAACACCTCAATAAATAAGTCAAGTCTGCATGCCATTTACACTAAACTTATAGATGATTTTATATCAACCATGCTAACAGCTGTTGGAAGAAAGAAAAGGTAATATATGATGATGATAAGAAAAAGATTACTAGTCTGAGCCCATCTTAACCAGTTTGAATGCTCTGAATTCTTCCCCTACACCTACATTTAGCCCTCCAAACAGAGAGATGTGGAAAAAAAAATATTTAAATTTGGACAGCACTCACCCTCAATTACTTCATCACTATTTGCCAATTATTGGTTTTATTGATGTTTAATTTCACTTATGTCAATCCACTATAATCAAGTCAATTCAATGTTGAATTTACACTATTTACTCATTTAGACATATGTGTGTAGAAATAAATGAATAGTCAATATGTATTGGAAATATTCATTTTAATCTAAAGCAGTTCACATACTGTTAAATGTACTCATAAAATAATAAAACATGAGATTTTTAACACCATACTGTGTTACATGCTTTCTCAAACAGAGAAGCTCCTGCAAAAATGTGCAGATCATTAACGTGATAAAGACTTCATTGACTCTAATTACAAAAACGAATGTTCTACCTCTCATAGAGGGTACTTCAGTTTGGCCACCAGGGGGCGATGGCGCTAAAGCATTACATTTCATTCCAGAAGCAGAAGAAAATATGAGAGGGAAAAACGGTATTTTAGACCACAAATGGTTACTTTACAATGTATTTATTTCAACAGCTTGAAAAATGCATGATTACTGAGTATATAAAGCTACCCATGTGGTCAGCAATGTATGTTTAGGTCGAACGAGCGTTAGCATTAGCCGCCCTATGAGAAAACCCATAATAAGCTAGCATCAAGCTAGCGGACTTTGTTTTCCATAGCTAAAAGCTAAAGTTAAACATAGATAGCTGCCTTTCTGTTTTCTATACTAAAATGTGGTCGTTAATATATACTTATTAACAATCGATAGCCCAAATTAACGATGTGAGCAAGTAAAACTTCCACTTAGCTAGCATGCTATACCTTAGCTCACCAATACTGCAAAAATCCACACTCTTGATCCAGCTGTAGATGTTGGATCCATACTTTTAAAAAGCCCGGTCATCTCCATCCATGGCGCAGGGAATGTGGTGGACTTGTAAAGGCACAAACTTCCAAGATGCAAATGTTTAGCTAGTTAGGTTCTTAACATACAGAAGGAAAAAAAACGGTCACCCAACTTTTTCTTTTTTTGGCGCATTTTGATTTGGAACGTACCATATGATAAAATGGGGGTAACTTACATGTTATGAACATTTTAAACCCGATAATATTCATAATTTTTTGAGTAATGACTCAAAAGCCATACAGTATATTAAAAAATATGTATTAATGTAAAAGGTCAGTCCCACAAAGTTTATTTTAGATGTTAAAAAACAAAATTTAATTTGTGAAATTACCCTGCGCTATTGGGTAATGTACTGAACACACATCAAGATTCATAAGCATTGCTGAGAATAAAACAATGGACTAGATATGACTTCTGTTTGTTTTATTTTTTTAATGAGTTTTGAAAGAGAAAATTATGTAATTGTCAATTAGTGCTGTCATTTGATGATTTTTTGTGTGATAGTAATAATTTATCTAATGAATTCATTTTAATCTGAATACTTTTAACTAGGGCTGCCACGATTAGTCGACTAATCGATGACTAATCGACTATTAAAATAGTCGACAACTAATTTAATAGTCGATTAATCGTTACTTTATATTGTATGAAGTCAGAGTGTAGTAAAGTTAAAAGTTATAATAGCATTCTGCCAGCTTTTTGGACTATTTTGGCATTTAATAAGTTTCTTTGGCCTTTTATGGAGTTTAGCTAATATTTAATCTACATGCTAGCTGTTTTGGCCAACTTAAGGTTTCTTTTTTTAGTTTTTTTACGATATTTTTAAGTTTAACTAATATTTCAGCGACATAGCTATTTTGGTTAATTTAGGATTTTTCTGGTTTTTTAGGCTAATTTTGAGTTTAGCTAATATTTTAGCAGTATGCTAGCTATCTTGGTTAATTTTGGCTCTTTTTATTTTTTAGGCTAATTTGGCATTTAATTTAATATTTCAGCTGGCATTATCAATTCAGCGTTTTTACAATCCAGTTTGCGCATGACCCGATTAGTCGACTAATCGAAAAAAATAATCGGTGATTAGTCGACTATTAAAATAATCGTTTGTGGCAGCCCTACTTTTAACCTAATAATTGCAGTAACAATCCTATTCTTTAGGTTATTTTTTTAAGTTTGTGATATAATAAAAGATCACATAAAAGCTAAAAAGATAGCTTTATTATTTATTTATTATTTTTGGATTATTGTAAAAGACTTCCAACCTTTAATTTGAAATCATGGAGGGGTAATTTTCTTCCAATTTTAAACAAATGACAAAATTAAAAAGACCACCAGAAAAATATCAGGTCCATAATGTTCTAATTTACTACATCAAAAAACAATAGGAACACTTTCCTGAGAAATCAAAAAGATATTAAACACAAAATTCTTATACCGTAATAAAAATGGGATACTCCTTATTCCATAGTTTATCACAACAGCAAGACAGAAGAAAGTACGTGAGAGTGATTTTATAGTTTCCTTTAACCACCATGTGTTAAAGTCAAGGCCCGGGGGCCAAATCCAGCCCTCTGGGTAATTATATCCGACCCTCATGCTGATCTATTCCGAAATAATTTTCCTGCCTGTTTTTTTTGTTAAGTTATGGTTTTAAAATTTCAAACATTTTGTTTTAATGGGTTTTAATAAATGCTATGGTATGAGCGAGATACAATGCTTCTCCAGGTGTACAATAACAGGGAAGTAACCGTCCAACGCAAAAATGAGTTTAAAGTGATTAAAAAATAACCCTCTAGAATGTCTGTAATTAATTAATCATGCTTAACACAACAATTTCAGAGCCCTAGTCACAATTGCCTTTATTTGCTTGAAACAAGAAATTATTACTTAGAAAATACAGTTGTGTACCATGATGTTACTGTTATAACTATTGAGATTCTAGTTTCAAGTGTGTTTTTACTCATAATAGGTAATACAATCTTATTAACAAGCTTTAATATCTTATTGAGATTAATAAGTGCAGACACTCTTAAAATAAGGGAAATTATCTGGCACAAAACCTACTAAGTGAGAAAAATAATCTTACCATTAAAAAAATAAGCATGTATATGCTTGTTTTAAGATATTTAATCTCACTTAGATTTCCCTTTTTGCAGTGGAGACAGTGGACTGCGTCATCCATCTTCACGGTTTGCAGGGCTGGCTGTCGACGGATGGTGTATGACCAGAAATTATCCATAAATCCATAAATATGAGATGATGCATATGCAGTCCTAAAACTTGAATGAATTACCTGTTAGCAGCAATCAAGGTCTGGTGGTACCTTCCCCAGGGCAGGCCAGAGAGCACCGCTGATGGCCTCCAAACCAGCCTCCTCCTCATCATCATCACCTCCACATCTTCCTCTTGGGCCTCAGTGTCGTCAGCACAGGCAGATATTATGCAGGACAGCACAAGCTGTGACAACCTGCAAGAAATACATTAAATAGATACATTAATAGGAATATATTCCAAAGAATATAAAATACTGCAACGTATTTGTTCACTTATGTGGGGTACAAAGGTGTGATGCACCTCCAGCGCCTGCAGGAAGATGGATCTGAATCTTATCGTTATCATTCCAAAAGTAAACTCTATAATCGAGCGTGCTTTTGGAATGATGACTGTTGAAGCACTGGCCTGCAACACCTTCATTCAGCGGTTTGTAGGGAGTGATGAGGGGGAGTGGATGTTAGAGGCACAGGTATCCACCATCTGCAAGGATGAAGTCCCCCGGAGGAGGGTGGACCAACTGCCTGTACAGTAAACTATGGCGAAGCATGCTGGAGTCATGCACTGACCCAGAGCCCTACATAAGTGTGAATGAAGGAATGAGGAATGAGATACCCCTGCATTACAGGGGTGTTGTCTGCTTGAAAAGAAATGCACAATAAATACATTTTTAGTAAAAAAAAAAAAAAAAAGAAAAATTAAATAAAAAAAATTAAACAAATATAAATATGCGTGGTTTTCAGTATTTTGTTCTTAGACTATAAAACATCATTATACAAAGGGGAACATGAGAGTCGAATAGGAGTATGGTAAAATTGTTAACATTAATTTCTGCAATAAAATAAGTCAGAAGATAAAATGAACATTTAACACTATTGTAGGCTGAAAAATAAAATAAAAACAGATTCAGTTTTTTTTTTTTTTTTACATATTTCCTATGCTCAGAAAAAGGTAGGTATTTACACTCAGTTGCATTTACTGCAATAACTTGTGAAGTAAAATTTGAATAATCTAAAAAACCACAAATTCAGTAAGTGTATATTTTACAACCTGTAATGCAGTTGCTAAGTAAGAAATAAAATTAAGCTAACTAAAGCTAAAATGTAAAAGAGCTTGTTTTTTTTTTTCTTTTTTGAACATTTGTACACAGTACCTGCAAATAGTTTTGTCTCAGCCGGAATAATAGAAATTCCTGTGACGGTGATGGATCTGCTCCAGCTCCTCCAAAAGTAAAAGTTGAATAAAAAAACCTCAGAAACAATTCGAGCTTCGTGCTTCACACGTTCAACTCACGGTGGTTAAGCTACAGGAAGTTAGCCAGCAAAGCTAGACCTACTTACCTACGTTAGACCTAGACCTACTAATTACGTTATAAAAATATATATCAATAAAAATAAAAACAAGGCTAGACCATCCAAATTCACAGCTCTAAACATACAATCTATCCGGTTTACGAAGGACCCGGCCGATGGCGATCACGAAGGACGGATGGAATTTAGACACAGCTCAGATGACCAAAACAAACGCTGACATCATGTCAGTGTCATGATTTGATTGACTGGATATCGATGAGCTCCTGGATCAACAATTTGCCCTGGTGACACTGTTTATGCACAGTTTTTCACTCCGAATTTTTTTAAGTCGAATTTCTGACCCATCGAATTTTAAGTCTCGAAATAAAAACCACTGAAATATTTAAGATATAAAATAATTTTGGGAGCATACAATTTTTCTGTTTAAAAAGCAAGGGTTAAAAAAATTCAGGATACAAATTCAGAGGTTAAAAGAATTCAGAAAAAAAAAAATTCAGAGGTTAAAAAAATTAAGAAAAAAAATTCAGAGGTTAAAAACAATTCAGAATAAAAATTCAAATGTTAAAAACATTCAGAACAATAATTTCAGAGGTTAAAAAAATTCAGAGTCTGATGGAACTAAAAAACTTCCATAGTAATGCAATTGCCAAACAAGCGCGGCTCATCTTGATTGGCTGCCGGTCAGCGCCTTTGTCTAGCGACACCCCCGAGAAGGAGGAAGTTAGTTCAGTTGGAAGAAAGACACAGAGGAGGGTGGAGGTTTTTGGAACAAGGACCAGAGAAGGAGGAGGGGTAACAAACAGACAAAGACAAACTCAGGGCAGAAATAACTTTGAAGATTTTCAGAAGGATCGAGAGAGAATTCTCCTACAAGAATTTTCAATCTTTAAGCTTAAGTTGAAATAGATCTGTTGTTTACTTTTTTTATGTTCTTACCGAATTTAATTTTTCATTTTCCTAATTTTTATAGTGACTAAATAATTATTGGGTTTTTTAGCCTGGCCAGCTTTGAAACTTTTTAATCCTAGTCCCCAACTTTTAATGGGACATTGCCTCATGACCACTTTAGACTCAGTGACCAGAACCTGGACACCAACCCGAATCTTCCTGTGGGTCAAGATTCGAACTCCGACATCTGGCTGGGATCTGGGTTCAAGCCGCACCTCGAAGCTTTCAACTAACGAGGGACCTCATCTGGGCTAGAAGGGAACCAGATCTCCGGACCGCGTGGTGAGGAGAAAAACGTCCAGCGTTTACTGTTTGTGGTCAGAGGTCAATGTCTATTCATTTATAATTTAACTGCTAAATCACACAAGGAAGGTGGAACCTTCGACCTTCTGTCCCCTACCCCATCCCTGGCGGGGGTGTGGGGGCCCTCAGCCTGGTGATCTTGTCTTTTGGGTGCCGGTTTCCTGGGCCCGGCGGCCTCCTCTCCATGGAGTGGGATCCCCGAGATTTAAGATCTAGAATAGGGGGTAAAACCACATCGGAGCCTGGGGGTGACCAGGTCTCGGTGGTGCAGATTCCGGTCCTTGCTCTTGAGAAGTGGGCCTCTCCAGGAGTTCCAACTGTGGGTGGGTCTGGTCGGGCCTTGATAACGTCATCCCCTTGGGATCTCCGCTTCTCGTGGGTGCGCCCCTCCTCGGCGGGGGTGGGTGGCCCGCTCTTTGCTATCCCCTGGACCTCCCGCGGCGGGGGCGGGCGGTTGTCTGGAGCATGGGAGTAGGTCTCCCTTGGGGGGCTCTGACTCATACCTGGGGTGGGGCGGAGGGATGCTCAGTGCTGCTGGGTGGTGGTGGGTTGCTCTTCTGGGGCTGGGGAGCTCTCCGGGGGTGGGGCCTTGCGTTGGACCTCTTGGCGCGGGGGGGGGGGGGGGGGGGGGGGGGCTGCTCTTCTGGCTGGGCTGGGGCCTGTACTCTCTGTGCTCCTGTGCCTTCCTGCTCTCGGGTGTGGGGGGCCTCTGCGGTGGTCCCACGTGCCTTGGTCCGGGTGTTTGGCGGGATTGCCCTGCGGGCAGGTTCTCTTTGCGGCTCCGTGGCGGATGTTGGGGGTCCTGACTACTGCCATTGCGGTCCCGGCGGGGGGGCCTTGGTGTGGGGATAGCCGGGCGCTCTCCCCCTTTGTACATTCCATCATTATCCTTGTCAGCAAAAACATAATCAATATAAATAAAGTTTAGTATGAAATACAACAGGGGTTTATACTCAATAAACCTCTGTTGTGACAGTAAAATCTGCCCAACACAAGAGACTCTCAGCCCAAATCTGTTTGCTCAGCTGTGGGACAGGACAAGTTAAATTCTTTTTTTTTTTTTTTAACTGCCAAATAATTATTGTTTTAATCATCAGAAGAACATTTCTCTCGATTCTATTAAAACATTATTTTGCATTAGACCAGACATGACATACATACACCCTCAGCCCATTTTCATAACTTTAATTTGTTTTATTCTTGAATTGTTTTCTTTCCTTACGAATTTTAGTAGTCTTAGGAAAGTGTGTTTCTCTTTTCTCTTCATCTCTGCAAAAATATAATCAATGCTGTGCTTTTATACTCAATAATCCTTTTTGTTAATCCAATTTTATGCAATAAAAGAATATTTTATAAGAAGCCGAGGTTTTATCTCAACATTTCCTTTGTTCACAAAACGTCCCTTCAAAGGTAAAGACATTTACGTTTTGGATAAGTAGACCGATAATTTGGGTATTACTTTATTGATTAGAAACAACAACTAATAATTAAAGTAATAATTTCCTCCGTGACGGAGGTGGTGCTCCAAGGTTAATTTGATAAGAAAATTCCAAATAATAAACGTAATAATTTTGACAAGATCTGGAGTTAAATCTCACATATTCAACCCTTACATATGATTATTAATTACTAGCCATTTATGCTACATAAATAATGGTGCCCCGTGTGAGGCCTTTGCAAAATGTTTTGGGACAAAACCGATTAATTAACAGGGTGTGTGCATCTAAAACATAACTGTGGTTCTGAATGAAATTCCTGAGTACTCTGTGCTGTTGCCTTTTCCTTATTTTAAGAATGAGAACTTGTTGTGTGTTTTTGGAAGTCTGTGACGCTGAGCGTTTAGCGGAACGGATAATTGTCTGAAACGGAACTGTTTCTGCACGGAGCAGAACTGTGAGGATTTGCAGGCGTGTGCGCATTTTCGCGTATGCGCGTCATACGATTTTAAGGCCTTGGGAAGATTACAGAAATTCAGCGTGTTCTTGTTTTTGTTGTAATTCTCTCTCGCACAGTTCTTAGTTCTCTCTCGCTCGGACTGTTTTGCCTGCGTGTTCCAGGAAAACAGGTCCGACTTCCCACAGTCCTGCGGTTGAGAACCACCGGCCGGATCTCACTCTGTAAATCTATTTACGAGTGGATGTTTGTAAGACTCAAAAGTCTTACGGAAGTGCAGGAAAGCACTCTATCAGCCGTAGTGGTTTCCTAAACTTAACAAGGATTTTAGGATAAAACTGTGCGTTTAGGCTGTGTAATAAGCTCTGACGGAACGTGTTTGTCCGTCCATCTGCGGACCTGAAGATGGACGGAAGAGCTAGTGCTAGGAGCTAACGCTAAGGGCAAGTATAAGAGCTAACGCTAAGAGCTATAGCTAGTGTTAAGAGCTAGTGCTGAGAGCTAACGCTAAGGCTAAGAGCTAATACTGGAAGCTAAGAGCTATAGCTGGTGCTAAGAGCTAAGGCTAAGAGCAGCGCTAAGGGCTGGTGTTAATAGCTAACGCTAAAAGCTAATGCTAAGAGCTAAAAGCTAATAGCCTGGTGAGTTGAAAGCTAAAGCTGAAGTGTCTACTTGCTAATTGAGGCTAAAATGAAGCTGTTATAAACCCTCCAGCCTCGTTTCCCATCAGCTGACCAACGGATTTAAAAATGACTGACGCAGTTTCTTCTGAGGCCTCTAGCCATGGGGACCTCTTTGATGATCTAGAAACTTCCTTGACAGAAATCACTGAAAGTTACATTACAGGTTTTGAAGGTCGGAACTTAACCACACCTGAACTGGATACCAAGCTTTCTGAGGTAGTGGCTGAGATTACCATTGATCCACTAAAGGATAAGGCCTTGACCAAGACACTTAGTAGCCTAGTCATACTCCTCACAGCTCGACTCAAAAGCGCCCACACCTTGTTGAACCAAGCTGTGGGTCAACTCGACACGCGCTCGCATCAGAATTTACCAGACGCAAGTGGTCATTTTTGAGCGACAAGCCATCGAGAGTGACCCGACGGAGATTTGCTGAAAGAGATAACAATGTTAACGACAGGTCAAGGGGGGGTGGGGTGGGGGTGCTCGAGATGAACATTAGAGCAGAACCTCTCTCTCCAGCCATTCTCGACCTCGTCGAGGTTGTAGGCACTCCTGCCTAACCTGAACATCTACTCGTATTTCTCTTTCTTCTTTTCTCTTCCTCTCTATGCTGTTTTCTTCATTATAGAACACTTAGATCTAGACACTAGACTATAACACTACTCTAGGTACCAAGATTAAGTGAATATATAGACTCACTTTGAGATTTTAGGCAAGCCTCTGACCACAGCAGTAAAGTTACAGGTACACCCACACCTGCCTGAGGACCCAGCTGAGCTTCCAACGCTCCCAGAGGAGTCGCTTAGCACCCTGGTGACTCTCGTGAGGATTACTCTGGCGTTCCACTGTTTCCATTAGATTACTCTGGCGTTCCAGCTGCTTCCAGAAGGTTCATCTGGGAATCCCATGCTTCTCTTGTATCTGGTGTTTCAACTAATTCCACAGGAACAAGTCAAAACAAAGGGGGGAATATGTAGCATGAAAACCCAGATGCATCGCTCTGCACCAGATCTGAGACAAAGAATTTGGCCCCAAGCATAAAGATCACTTTCTTCCCCCTCCAAAGTAACATTTGTTTTCAGACCCGACGGAAACATCCCCCACCAGGAGGGTGAAGAATGCTTGGACAATCCCTTGTTACCATGGTAACAAGACAATTTGGAGCCATTGCAGCCATTTGGTTTATATGACCCCAGAAAGTGCATTCCCTTGAATAAAGTTTCTTTTTGAAATACCTACTGAAAGTGCTATATTGTTGACATGTGACATCCCACAGGTTTACTGAGAGGCAGATGGGAGACGTCCCGCAGATAAGAATCTGAAACCCCCGCATTTACCCACAACTTGTGGCTCTCCAGACGTCTTAAGAAGTGTATTCTGTGTTCTACATTATTGAAGTTTTTTTTAAATTATTATTTTCTCTTTCTAACGTTTGCCGTTTTACTGGTAAATTTTAACTAAAGTTGTGCATTTTTATAGGAACTGGTGTGAAAGATAAAGAAAAGAAAAAAAAAGGTTTCATCTCTCTTTGATCCTTCATTTTCTCTTTTGTGGATTTTCAATTTAATTTATTATCTTCTTAAATTTGATAGTTACTCAGAGATTTATAGGGAAAGAGATTTATTAGGAAAAGGTTTGGTGCTTTCTTTAAATCTCTCTTTTAAGACATGTTTGTAGGTCTTCTCTCTGATATACACGCCCAGAATTTACCTATTAAATGATTATTGTTTTAATCATCAGAAGAACATTTCTCTCGATTCTACTAAAACATTATTTTGCATTAGACCAGACACTACATACACCCTCAGCCCATTTTCATCGAATAATGATTGGATGATCGGATAACTACAGCTACTGTGATCAGGGAGACAGGTAGGAGTGTACTTGGTGTGTCAAGGACAGAGATAGTAATGTGTTGATAGGTGTCTGTGGTGTAATGAAAAGATGGAAAGAATACTTTAAAGAGTTGATGAATGAGAGAGAACAAAGAATAGAAGAGGTGACTGTTGTGGAGCAGGATTTAACAAAGATTAGTAAAAGTGAAGTGAGAGGGGCTTTAAAGAGGATGAAGAGTGGAAAGGGTCTTGGTCCTGATGATATACCTGTGAAGGTAGAGAGGTGGGGGAAGAGCTAGAGAGGTGGAGGAGGAGCTAGAGAGGTGGAGGTTTGCCCTGGAAAGGAGAGGAATGAAGGTTAGCTGCTGTAAGACAGAGTACACTGCAAAAAGTGAAATCTAAGTGAGATTAAATATCTTAAAACAAGCATATACATGCTTATTTTTTTAATGGTAAGATTATTTTTCTCACTTAGTAGGTTTTGTGCCAGATAATTTCCCTCATTTTAAGAGTTTCTGCACTTATTTATCTCAATAAGATATTAAAGCTTGTTAATAAGATTTTATTACCTATTATGGTTAAAAACACACTTGAAACTAGAATCTCAATAGTTATAACAGTAACATCATGGTGCACAACTGTATTTTCTAAGTAATAATTTCTTGTTTCAAGCAAATAAAGGCAATTGTGACTAGGGCTCTGAAATTATTGTGTTAAGCATGATTAATTCATTACAGACATTTTAGAAGGTTATTTTTTAATCACTTTAAACTCATTTTTGCATTGGACAGTTACTTCTCGTTACTATCTCGCTCATACCATAGCATTTATTAAAACCCATTAAAGCAAAACGTTTGAAATTTTAGAACCTGACTTAACAAAAAAACAGGCAGGAAAATTATTTTGGAATAGATCAGCATGAGGGACGGATATTATTACCCGGAGGGCTGGATTTGGTCCCCGGGCCTTGACTTTAACACATGGTGGTTAAAGGAAACTATAAAATCACTCTCACGTATTTTCTTCTGTCTTGCTGTTGTGATAAACTATGGAATAAGGAGTATCACATTTTTTATTACGGTATAAGAATTTTGTGTTAATATTTTTTTGATTTCTCAGGAAAGTGTTCCTATTGTTTTTTGATGCAGTAGATTAGAACATTCTGGACCTGATATTTTTCTGGTGGTCTTTTTAATTGTGTCATTTTAAAAAGAATTTTTAAATTGGAAGAAAATTACCCCTCCATGATTTCAAATTAAAGGTTGGAAGTCTTTTACAATAATACAAAATAAAATAATAAATAATAAAGCTATCTTTTTAGCTTTAATGTGATCTTTTATTATACCACAAACTTAAAAAAAATAACCTAAAGATTACGATTTTTACTGCAATTATTAGGTTAAAAGTATTCAGATCAAAATTTATTCATTAGATAAATTATTACTGTTCACAATTAATTAATCACACAAAAAAATCATCAAATGACAGCACTAATTGACAATGACATAATTTTCTCTTTCAAAACTCATTAAAAAAAATAAAACAAACAGAAATCATATCTAGTCCATTGTTTTATTGTCAGCAATGCTTATGAATCCTGATGTGTGATCAGTACATTACCCAACAGCGCAGGGTAGTTTCACAAATTAAATGTTGTTTTTTAACATCTAAAATAAACTTTGTGGGACTGACCTTTTACATTAATACATATTTTTAATATACCGTATAGCTTTTGAGTCATGACTCAAAAAACTATGAATATTATCGGGTTTAAAATGTTCATAACATGTAAGTTACCCCCATTTCATTATATGGTACGTTCCAAATCAAAATGCGCCAAAAAAATAAAAAAATTGGGTGACCGTTTTTTTTCCTTCTGTATGTTAAGAACCTAACTAGCTAACCAGTTGCATTTTGGAAGTTTGTGCCTTTACAAGTCCACCACATTCCCTGCGCCATGGATGGAGATGACCGGGCTTTTTAAAAGTATGGATCCAACAACTACAGCTGGACCAAGAGGTAATGTGGATTTTTGCAGTATTAGTGAGCTAAGGTATAGCATGCTAGCTAAGTGGAAGTTGTACTTACATTGTTAATTTGGGCTATCGATTGTTAATAAGTATAGATTAACAACCACATTTTAGTGTAGAAAACAGAAAGACAGTTATCTAAGTTTAACTTTAGCTTTTAACTATGGAAAACAAAGTCCGCTAGCTTGATGCTAGCTTATTATGGGTTTTCTCATAGGGCGGCTAATGCTAACCGCTCTTTCAACCTAAACATACATTGCTGACCACATGCGGGTACTTTATATACTCAGTAAGCATGCAATTTTCAAGCTTTGAAATAAAACATTGTAAAGTAACCATTGTGGTCTAAAATACCGTTTTTCCCTCATAATTATTCTTCTTCTGAATAAAATGTAATGCTTTAGCGCTATCCCCCCTAGTGGCCAAACTGAAGTACCCTCTATGAGAGGAGAACATTCGTTTTTGTAATTAGAGTCAATGAAGTCTTTACCATGTTAATGATCTGCACATTTTGCAGGAGCTTCTCTGTTTTAGAAAGCATGTAACACAGTATAGTGTTAAAATCTCAATGTTATTATTTTATGAGTACATTTAACAGTATGTGAACTGCGTTAGATTAAAATAAATATTTCCAATACATATTGACTATTCATTTATTTCTACACACATATGTCTAAATGAGTAAACAGTGTAAATTCAAAATTGAATTGACTTGATTATAGTGGATTACATGAGTGAAATTAAACATCAATAAAACAATAATTGCAAATAGTGATGAATAATTGAGGGTGAGTGCTGTCCAAATTTAAATAATTTTTTTCCACATCTCCCTGTTTGGAGGGTTGAATGTAGGTGTAGGGAAGAATTCAGAGCATCAAACTGGTTAAGATGGGCTCAGACTAGTAATCTTTTCTTACCATCATCATCATATATTACCTTTTCTTTCTCCAACAGCTGTTAGCATGGTTGATATAAAATCATCTATAGTTTAGTGTAAATGGTATGCAGACTTGACCTATTTATTGAGGTGTTTAGACATTATATTCATATATTAAATGATGTGTAGTGTTCCAGCTGTCAATATTACCACAGACATGCTTCTCTGTCTTTCTAAAAAGAACATGCGTGATTCTTTTTCCAGGGCCAGAGGACCTTTGAGAAACATGGCCATTTGACCATCTGATTATGAAGAACAGGATCAGACCACCAACATTTTTCAGCCATATCCCTGCCTTAGAGATCTAAATCATGTAAGAAAATCATTTCAGATTCTTTATGTTAATAAGATTCTGCAAGTAAATAGTAAATCATACTCATTGTAAAATGTTAGACTTTGTTTCTAAAGTCATAGAACTTGGCATTAAATGCGATGAAGCTGATAACAGCAAGAGTTTTATTGAAATAAACATGTCTGTATTTATATCTTTGTGTTTATGTGTCAGATTATGGATGAACGGATTGGATCCTCAATTAAGCAAACCCCCACTTCATTCCTGAACTGAAGAATCGCTGGAGATCTTTTTGAGAGTGACCAGTTTTGTGGAGTTTTTTTTTTTTAAAAAAAGGATGAAGCCTCCAAAGAGAGATGAAGGTAATTGCAACTTAAGTGCCGTCATGGTCATGGCTGTGTCAGTTTTGTGCTTTTGTACAGTGTCTGTCCTTTTTTGTCCTATAGACGTTAAATAATTGTATAAAATGTGCAGTTATTAATCCTTGTGCTCTCATAGGCATGTTAAAATTTAAAGTGGGTCATCTGGACCCCACAAGACGGAACTTTTTTTGCAAGGATTTTTTTTATCTTCACTGTTTTCGTGGCAGAACATAAAATCCCGTCCACCTTTATCATGGGAGGGTCACACATCAATGTAAGCGTGTCATCTGGACCCATAAGAAGCACATAGGTTAACTGGTGGTGGCTAAATGTATGTACTGTAACATCCTTAAATCTTGTCATTTCTTGTATTTTTTTATTATTTTATTAAATGTAATTTGCAGTGAATGAAATGATGTGTTTGTTTCACAGTAAAGCAACCAATTGTCTAGATGAAGCCTTTGCCAGACATGACCCATCGCCTGTCGCTCCACCCAAGAAGCTAAGACATTCAAATGAGTGATGCTTCACATCCTCCAGGTAAATGTTTGTGCGTACATGACATTCATCTACTTGATCATAGTTTTCATTTTTGCGTCTTTTTTTCTGTTTGTTTTCAGTCGCAGAACCCCAACATCTTTCTTCAATCAAGACCTTTCTTCAGTCTTGTGGTGATCGTCTGTGACACCAACTGTGAAACTACATTGGAACCATTTCTGTGCTGATCTTCTCAAAGGAGGACATATCTGACAGCGTGATGTATATCATGATACATCTTTCACCGTACGTATCCCAAGTGTAGCAGGACACTCCGTTGTGCTGCAGACAGAAAACCTTTGGACACGATCCATGCTGAGACATGACTTCTCTAACAAAAAAGTAAATGCTATTACAACTAGTATGTTGATGTTCAGTCCAAATTTACAGATGTGATTGTGAAAATGTGAAGTTTCTACTAGTTTTCTAAGTTACAACATCATTTGTTCGGCTCTTATGATGACTTTACTTTCTGGAATCAGTACGAGCTTTTTTATTTTTATCATACTTTATTATGCTGCCTAAACAAACAACATTTAAGTTTCACAGTATCCTATCACACATTCTTTTTGATATTCATTGTTATTAAACTTACACACCGTTTGTAGTCATCTGCATTCTGTTTTCAACCTAGACCAGCAATACTTGTGTTGTTTCCAGTCATGAGCTCCTCAAATGCAATAAAGAAGTTAAAAGAAGATGGATTCATATCTTCATTCAAGCCTGGGACTTTTGTATGGCCAAGATTAATGCAGGAGTTTTACCTAACTCAAGAATTTCAAGTAAACTATGATCCATAGTGAGAAAATAAGATGTAACAACCATTACTACTATTTTTGAAGAAAAAAGAGCAATATGCTTTTAGTATTTTGTCTAGTTTCAAACAAATCCTAATTTAGCATAATATCAGATAATCTTACTAGCAAAAATCTTAGTTAAAGAAATTAATCTTAAAAATTATATTTTTATTAGTCAAAATTAGCTTGATTTTAGTAAAAAATACTTATTTTAGATATTTTTTTCTTATGAGGCTAGATATTTTTACTAGTTTTAAGAAGTCTTGACAAGTCAGATTTCTTGTTCTGTTGGAGATAATTTCTTGTTTTTAAGCAATATTTACCTCATTTTGTACTTTTTTTTCTTGTTTTTTTAAGAAGACTTTTTGTATGTACATTGTTTGAATGAGAACCCAATGGAAGAGTGATGTTACAGGAAGAGATAAAGAAGGGGAGGAGTTTAAGGGTCAACAGTACAGAGTCATGGAGAGTGTGGAAAAAAGTGAAGAGGCGAGTGCAAGCAGGTTGGAATGGGTGGAGAAAAGTGTCAGGTTATGTGTGATAGAAGAGTTTCAGCACAAATGAAAGGAAAGAATGTACAAGACTATGGTGAGAGCACCATGTTGTGACTAGAAACAGTGAAGAAAAGACAGTAAGCAGACTGGAGTAGCAGATGAAGATGCTTAGTTCTCTTGGATGACCAGATGGATAGATCAGGAATGAATCCATCAGAGGACAGCACATGTTAGGGTTTTGGAGATAAAGTCAGAGAGGCCACTGAGATGTTTTGGACATGTTCAGAGGAGAGACAGGGAATATATTGGTAGAAGGATGCTGAAATTTAGAGCTGCCAGGAAAAAGGTCTAGAGGAAGACCAAAGAGGAGGTTTATGGATGCAGTTAAGGTTGCTGGTGTTAGAGGAGAGGATGCTGAAGACAGACTTAGATGGAGGAAACGGATTTGCTGTGGTGACCCCTGAAGGGAAAAGCCGAAAGGAAAGAAGAAGAAGACTAGTTAACTTGTAAGCCTAAACATGTTCCACTAGTTAACTAGTTGTACTTTTGGCATTACTAGTTGGGCTTAAAACAGCATGATATCAAGGATATCTATTAAATGATGAATCGGCTTGCCATACAGGATGGAGAGAGAGAAACAAAATCAACAAAAAAAGTGAAGAAGATGAGAACATTAGAAAAGATGAAAAAAATTGGAACCATTTGACCTTTATTGACAGTATGAAGAAATAATGCAGAAATAAATATAAATATAATATATATATATATATATATATATATATATATATATATAATATATATATATATATATATATATATAGTTCCACAACAACCTGTGCAGAATCTTTCTCTAAAACAACAAATCTTCCGCTCTCCTTGGTCCAGATGGCTCCAACCACATATTGTTATGCATTTCTTCCATGACAAATGTGACGAAGGGGACAGGATTTTATGTCTGCCATGGACATTAGTGAAACTCCGAAATCAGTGAAAAAAAAAAGTTCAGCGCACTGTCCTGTGGTGTCCAGATGACCCCACTTTTAATGTAAACAAGCTAAGGAGAACAGAAGGGTTACGAAACCACATTACATCATCAAAGCCCAACTCTTGTCTTTCTTAATGTTATTTTAAATCAAAATCTTTATTTGTTGGTTTTGCACACTTTTGTATTTTGGATTGTGGTTGCAGAGTTTTGTGTTTTCACTTCAAGTACGTTTAAATGGAAAAAAAAAAAGCTTTAATATAATTGTTTAAAAAATAATTAATAACTAGTCCTTTTCATTTGTTTTGTACTTTTTATCTGAAGGAAATAACAGCAAATAAATAATATACACTTTATATGAATAAAAACATGTAAACATTAGTTATGTATTTTGTGCATAAGCCTACAAAGTAGTTGATAATAAATCAAATGAAGCAAAAAAAAAAAAAAAAAAACTGAAAAGACATTTGGTAGCTGAAAGAGCTGCTGTTTTCATTGAACCAATGCAAAAGAACTGAATCTTTATCAATATCCAGAATTCCATCACTACTATGGTGGGAAAAAAAGAAAGATTGTTGTTTTTACTTTGTCTGAAAGTTTGGAAGAAAAAAAAGACAGAAAGAAAAATCAATAAAACGAATTATGTAAAAGTGGAGCAATATTCTTACGGGAGTCTCACCTGTAGATAAATGACAAAGAGAGGACCATAACCTAAATACAGCGTCAGTTCCTGTGCAAGGCGGCGGCTCAACATGGCACCCCAGATGGGACCTTGAAAAGGAGAAGGTCCTACCCTATCCTTTATCAATTCCCTAAAAAGGTACCAAACAATGGATTAGAATCGTGGAAAAACGCTAACCCAGACTGATACACCGACTGAGTCACCGATCTTAGGTACAACATTTCTTTTGATGATTCTCCACATAATAAAGCCAGGATTCAGAAGCAGCCAATATCATCTCCGTAATATAGAGAAAAACTATCATATGGTACTTTCTTACTGAAGCACGGAGAGATTTTCCAAAGAGACTAGAACATAATCTCCAAGGCACAGGGAAAATCTGTAGGAGTGAAGTAATCTATACGATGTTCAAAAATGGAGAAAAAGTCCATCCTAACCCAGATTTACAAGCAAAAATAGAAAAACAGATATTCTCCTAAAAACCGAGCAATCAAGATAAAACCTGAAAAAAGCCCATTAGCCAGGTCATCCAAATTACTCTCTAGTGGCTAGGCACCTATGTGGAAAGTTGATACACCAGATTTTTTCGAGTGGAACTCCTTAATCCCCACCATTGTTCTATGCGATGAAGAAATATTTAAATACACTGGTAAACCACACTGGATACGCCTGCCCTCTCGCATCCCTCCCAGGGCACTGAAGTATGGAATCACCAAGAAAAGAAGAAGAAACACAAAGACAGTGCAAGTGGTCATTTGCCTTGAGGAAACAGGCCAAACAGGAGTGCAACCTATGGTCACGGAAGCATCAGAGCGTCAAACGGCCGAAGCCACCCCCCCCCGAGATCGTGAAATGACTGAGGAACAGCAAGAAGACTTTGAGAGATCTTTGAGCACCATGAGCCTCTCTCTTTTTACACGTAACAAGAGAGTTGTTGAAACCCCAAGATCCTGCCCTTGGGTCTTTTTGTGTGTTAAATGTAATAAATAACCATAGGTATGATAAATGACTATATATGTGTGACTATGTCCTATGAAACTTGTTTTTTTTGCTTCTAAATGTGTGATTATGTACTGTCAAGCCTGTTTTCTGCTTGTATTCCTACTTCGAAGTATGAACTTTGCATGCCATTTCCAAAAAAGGCAAGCTGTTCATCGCTTCTGCAAAACCACATGGAGACAGGAAGCCACAGGCCCCAGCAAAGGGCCCCAGTAACAGGAAACAGCGATGGTAAAGAGTAAACTTTTATTGCACAACTGTATTTGTCTCTGTCTCGACTGAATCTCACTCAACAGAACTCCTTTTAAGGAGATACAAATAACTTCTTGTCCTTATTTCCTTCTTGTCTGTTTAACAGTTCTCATCAGTTTTCTTCCTTCTTAAAGCCATTTTAGACTTGAGTGTGAAAATGTCTCGGCAAAATACCAGAAATGGAGTCCGGCAAAGAAGACATTTGGGTGGGTGTTTTATTCAGTTTTTGTTTTTCTTAAGCTACGTTAAAGACTTTTCATCTGCAGTTAACTTTTTTCTTTTTTGCTGAGAGATGTTTTTAAAATGTATTTTAGCCCTTAAAGTTGAAAAAACTCTTTACTTGATACTAGCAAATTATGTGCAGTGTTGGGTTAGGGCCTATTTTTGGTTCAGACTTTGCCGGCAAAAATTGCGGTGGTTGGACAATTTTGGGTTCAGTTTGGTGGTTTTCTTATTTCCTCGTGAAAATGTGCTTCAACCAAGGAAATGTGGTCAGATGATTCACTTGAGGAAGTGGTGCACTTGTCCTCAGCATCATTGTGCTATCAAATCAATTTATATGATTTATTTTAACCATTTTATCCTAATGTTCTTTAAAATCTCTGTATTTTGATTATCTCCTGTTCAGTTGAAGGGTGTACTGCAAGGTGAAGCAGCATACGTCAAATTTGAACTTACTTTAAACATTATTTTCAACAGCTCCCTGAGCAAGTTATTTCAGAAGCTGCCAACTATTCCAGTTCCTTTTCCTATCACTTTATTTTAATAAGGAGAGAACTTAAAAGTGGAATTAAAAGATATAATCATGAAGGTGGTTGTGAAACATTTAACTTAGCATGGAAATAAAAGTCGTTTTGGTGGTTGGGTTCTGGGCTGGAGAAATCTAGCTTGTTCATGATGACCTTGGGCCAAGAGAAGAGACGCCTGAGTTCAAAGCAGAACCACATAAGATGAGAGGAGAACGAGGCAGAGGAAGGCCAGAGGAACAACTTGGACCAGGTGAAGAGACCCAGAACCCAGACACTGATGCTGGTTAGGAAGGACCGCGCCAATCAAAGAGCCAGGAGGAGAATGGGGTGAAGGTGGGCAAGCACAATGTCTGGAATACGGAAAAACGCAGAAGCTTGACTGTGATTGGCTGTGAAGAAAGTGAGAACTTCCGCTATTGACTTTCAGTGCATACCGGAAAAACTTGACATTTTCCCACTTTCTTAAAAATATATTCCCAACAATTAATATAAAAAAGTCTAAATGTGGTGTCAAGTTTTACGGGATGTTATTCACAATTGAAGTTTAAAACGGCTGACAAGAAAACTATGGTGAACGAGCCTTCTGGTGGTACTTGAACGCATCACTCATGCACAAATTTGTGAGACGTGAAAAGAGTCTCAAGGTAGATCCATGCATTAGGCTGCGTGCGTGCATAAGAGGTGAATCGTGCATATTTTTTTAAAGATTTTTGTGTGTAATTAGTTTAAAGCTGTTTTAATTTTAATTTGTGCATGTATAAATTGTATTTTTTAAATTTTAAATTTTTGTATTTTTTTTCTTTTGCACAACACATATTATGATTTACAAATCAAGAATTACGTACGCACAAATCTGAGTGAGTGTATTTTCCCGCTGTAATTTTGTGCCAAAGCTTCACTTGTAGTAGTAACATTAAAGGGGCCATTCCATGAAAAACAAAGTTTTCGAGATTTCAAGTGTATTATACTGCTCAATCCTCACTATAAAAAACCCCAAAGCGGTATTTTGATCTGTTCACTCATTTCTGAGTAATCCTTCAATATCAACTGCAGCCCCTCCCATACCCATGAAACCGAGAGGGTCGTCTCGTGCTGATGACTATGGAAGCCCAAACTGTTCATAATTAAATAAATAAATACAACATTATTTAATCAAGCAACACTCCAATAAAAGTCTTTTCAATAAGTAATTGACCATTTTATTATGAAATACATTTCATTAAAATTTAAATGGACATTTTATTATGAATATATTTCATTTTTACTTTAAACATATTTTTATGCTAAAACATTTCATAATAAAAATATATATCACAATTATTTTTTTTCATGTTGGTTATTATTATAATCAATGTGGGGTTTTTTTTTTGTAGAAACTTTTATTTCAAAAATACTGTTTCCAAGTGTCCTTTTATTTCACAATGCTGTTTTTCAGAACGACGTATTTATATTTCATGATGAGCTTTTTCCGAATAATGATTCTGTCTGTCAATCAAACAACAAGGCGGGGACACGTTTGTTTATGGCTACTCTTTAATCAGACATTAGCAGCAGCACCACTACATCGATCGGTGTTCCTTCAGCGAACGTGATGGTGCAGTACACACTCCTCACCAACCCAGTCTCAGTGAAATGCGTACATATTCACGGCTTTGCACATGGGAATACCGTGCATAGTATACGCCAAACACGGTTTTTTGCGTGCATATGATACGCAGTTGCAGCCATTCAAATACAAGAACGGCTTTTAGGTTTCGTTTTGATTCGTGTCGGATGTTTAGGTTTTCTCCGGATCACGTGACTTTTGGGATTCTGTCGGTCTATCACGGCTAACAATATGGCGGTAGATTCCACTACTTGTTTTGGTGTAAAATCCCTCAGAATAAACTATTTTGTGGACTAATCTTTATTTTGGTAATATTTCTAGCGAGAAATGTACCCGTTCCTATCACGACATGCATTTATTTTGGACATACAGTTCGTAGTTTGTCTGTTTCGCTTGACTTTTCTGGCTCAAAATCGTAAACAGCAACGTCTGGGGTGCACGGGAACAATCACGGAACGGGCTATCAGCAGGGATTTGGGACCCGACCCGCATCGGTGCCTGGGTCAAGGTTAGGTTAGGGTAGGTTCGGAGAAACCGCCCGGAACCTTTTTAAATCGGGGCTCCGAATGACTTCTGTAAAGCTAGAACGTGATCACAGTCTGACTACTTCCGGTCCAGGAGACGGTCAAACGTGATCCCGAAACGAAGATTATCAAGCATAAAATAATGTTTCTTTAATTTCTGCCTCATAAACAAACACAAATGTCGGTTATTTTAAGTGACAATAACGAGTGATGCTTTCAGACAAAATGAAGAAAGAAAAACACAATTGTGTTATTGTTTACTGTTCTTTTTATTTATTATTATTATCATCATAATATTATTATTAGTGGTAAGTAGTAGCAGTATAATCTATTATTATGTTTGAATCATTTTCATCAATATTATATTGTTATATGCTAAAAAAAATATATGTAAATTTAAGGAATGACATAAACAAAATACAATTGATCCATAAATACATTATTGATCCATATCAACAGACTCCAAGTTTTAATGATTCTTGAAAGCTGAAGGGGTCAAGAGAGAATCTCACTATTCAGAGAAATTTTTTTAAAATATTATTATTTCTTAAAATTTTATTGATACAGGTTTGTGTCTGTTGTATAGCTTGGTTTAATAAAATATCAGAGGATGGTGCTGTATCATCCATGGAATGAAACATAAATGTAACGTAGCGCTGTCTGAATTCTTCCGGTCTAGCAGATGAAAATAAGTGATCTCAAAACACAGATTCTAAACCATCAGAATAATGTTCCTGTGATTTCTGCCTCATAAACTAGTAACGTTTATTCACAAAGCAAGCTTCTTAGTGGCAAGAACAAAATATGGAGGACATCACCTGGGTTTTGGGAGGGAATTTAACATATTTTAGGATGTATAAACACTTGGGCTGTGTTTTGAGAACTGTTCAAGTGACAATTAGACAGTTGTTTTAAACATTATTTACTTGTTTGTGTTCAAGACGTAGTCTTTTTAATGTACATTCTTTCAGGTGTCTCAACTACATAGTGGGAACGGAACGCTTTTATGTTGCTATGGCGGTAACAAAGGACGCTAGGGAAAACCGGAAAAAGCTGCTGTTGCTCCATTGTGATACATGTGTGAAATCATTTGCGTTTCCATCACACATGAGCTCAATTTCATCAAAATTCTAGTAATAGAGAAAAAAAAGATTTGCAATGAAACTGTTTCCATTCAATATTGTTTTTGATTGACCAGATATCTCAACAATACAGCATGCATAAAAATTCAAAAATACAATTATTATTGAATATAAATGGCTCAGAACAAAGCAGCATACATAAACAAGATCTCAAATCAGAATAAGAGGGAGAAAGAAAGGAAAAACAACAGTAAACAACATCTAAACAAAGTGGGATATTTTTCACAACTTGCAGTTTCTCATAAAAATAAATGTACAAATTAAGGTCTATTGACTATTTTAAGAATGTGTTCTAAAAATTCAAATAAGTCAGGCCTTGTTACATCAGTAAATCCTTTTTGAAACCAACAAAAACTAGTGGCACTGTCAAAAAACGACATTTATGTATCAAATTTTTCAAATATTATTAAAGTATTAATACCAAATTTTGCTTTTCTGTTTTTAGACCAAATCTAATCGTTTTGAAATGTAAAATGAACACTATTGAAAGTTAACCAGCTCTGACAATCAAACCAGAAAAATTTAGATTTCTACCATTTTTAAAAACAATGAATAAAACAGTTGCTAAACTGTTTATATGTCGTTGCTGCAAGAAGTTTCCGTATTTTTGTCAATATTTAAAATATTATGAAGATTATAATTAGATGGATGAATAACATGATTTTGAAGTGATTTTCTTTTCCTTTTGGTTCAATTAAAAAATAAACAAAAAATATCAGACACAGGTCTCAGTAGATCTTATTCTTTTCAGTCAGTCCCTGTCTGCTTGCAGGTTCAAACCAATCCACCATGAATGTGGTCAGGACAGAATGGATTAAGGCAGTGTAGAAGATGGTCAGCAGCTCCTGACACAAGATTTTTCAGTCACTTCTGAAGCTATCACAGGAAGTTCAACCTCTGCTGGGCCTTTCTCCACGTGAGTCAACCTGGGTGGTTCACTTAAGAACCCTCGAAAAAGTGGACCCGTGTATGGGTCTATAGAGGGGACTGTTCTGTTCAGAATTGTGTGAAGAGGATGGGGTGGGGGGGTTGTGTTCCTTCACGCTGAAGTCCACTGTCATCTCTACAGTTTTAAGTAGGTTCAGCTCCGGGTGGCTTTGGCTGCACCGAAGGACAAGACGCTTCATTTCCCTTTCTAACAAGTGGAGGAAAGCACAGTGACGTTTTGATGGAGGGGCTCTGGGATGATGGTATTAAATGCAGAGCTGAAGGCCACAAACAGGATCATGCATAGTTCCTGCAGAGTCAAGGTGGTGTCAGATGTAGTGGAGAGCTGTGTTGACTGCATCGTCTGCGTCATTTAATCATGTGAGAGAGGACTTCTTAGGAACTGGATGATGGTGGATCTGTTGAAGAGACGGGTGAAACTTTGAGGCAGCTGGTCAGAGCAAACGTTCAGACAGGATGGAGACACTCCATCAGGTCCTGGAACCTCCTGATCTTCTGTTTCTGAAACTGTTGATGCAGATCCTCAGTCCAGATTAGGTGTCCAGTCTGAAGGAAGTTGAGACAAGTCGATCCTTTAAATTAAGAGTGATGGGGGAGGGAATGTTATGTTCCTTTAGAACAGGGGTCTCAAACTCAATTGAGCCGGGGGCCGCTGGAGGCAGAGTCTGGGTGAGGCCGGGCCGCGTCAGGATTTCCACAAGAAAATCGCTGATAAAACATTCCAATGTTCTCAAATATCTTTATTTTTAACACAAATAATGAATGAATTAAATTAATTTTAAAAAATGAATCAGAAATCAATTTTTATTAATTAAAATAATAACAATGACCATACAGCAGACACAGACGACTGAAACCACATATTGACTGACTGACTGATCAGTGTTTCTCAAATGGTGGGGCGCGCCCCTGGGGGGGAATGCTAATAAAAATAACTTTACATTAGAGATGAATATTGTGCATAATCCTACATAGTAGTTTGATAATGAAATTCAATATAGCAAAACAACCTAAAACTCAATTTACAGTTAGCCAATGCGAAATAATTGAATCTCTGAGAAAAGACAGAATTCCATCATTACTGTGGATGGAACAAGGAAGATTGTTTTTACTTTTGTCTGGAAGTTTTGGAGGTATTCTAAAAAAAAAAAAAGAGAACAATTAATAAAATGATTATTTAGAAGTTTTTTTATTATTATTATTTATTATTCTTTAATGA
Organism: Oryzias javanicus; assembly: GCA_003999625.1. Classification (NCBI taxonomy): domain Eukaryota; kingdom Metazoa; phylum Chordata; class Actinopteri; order Beloniformes; family Adrianichthyidae; genus Oryzias; species Oryzias javanicus. The sequence goes on from ML136669.1 coordinate 82,526, forward strand.
TAATAAAAGTATGATATTTTGAGGAGATATACGTTTAATTTGAGCAAATTAACGGATACTAATGATGCTTGCAGCTGAGGGGGGGGGGGGGGGTGTCTAGAGAAGTACCTGAAACACTAGACAAGAGAAAACATTTTTATTCAGTTTCAAATGTCTGTATTTACAGAACCTTTCATCTCTGATCTAAGAGCAACGCGCTCACTGAAGCTCAATGCGTTGCTACGCAAGTTTTTAAATCTGGTCTCAAGCTCTGCGCACAAATCGTGCACGCACTGAGGCGCGCGCTGAGTCTTCAAACCGGTTCAATATATTTCACGCACACAGTCGCAGCGCACTAATGAACGGTAAAAAAAAAAAAAAAACACAAATAGATGAGAAGAATCTCCTCTCTACTGCTGCGTGCGTGACCGCGCTGCTCCGGTGTGGATGCCACCTGCTGAGCGTGCGTTCAGAAACCCGCGCAGACATGCGGCCGGTATGGAAACACCTTTGAAGATTCTGCTCGCTCGCGGGCATCACGCACGCACGCGGAAGTAGTCCATCTCTCTCCTCGCGAGGACTTTTTCTGATTGTGGAGGAGGAAAAAGCGCTCGCGAGGGTCTGATCTGTCCGCGCGGAATGTTTAATGCGTGCGCAGATTGTCGCGCGGCGTCAGGAACACGCTTTTTGACAAGCGGCAGGCTGTGTTCACGTGTTGTCACGTGGCGAAAGAGGAGCGGGGCACGCGAATCCCGTTCAGTGAGAAAGCACTTCCAGCAGCTTCATGGCTCCTCCTCCGCCCAGCTAACTGGAGGAATGAATTAAAGAGTGAGGAGGCTCGGACAGCCCGCTGATGTCCCGCCCTTCAGAGCCATATACCTTACCGTGATTGGTTCGTTCAGCTCTGCACTCAACAACTGTCATTCATCTCAGCCTTGCGGGCCGCACTAACAGTAATCTTTCATATGAAGACGGGGGCCGCAAATTATCATCCCGCGGGCCGCAGATTGCCCGCGGGCCGCGAGTTTGAGACCCCTGCTTTAGAACCTGAATAGAAGTCGTTGAGGTCCTTATGGTGGTAGATCTCTGCAGGTGGGGGTGGGGAATTTCTTTTCATGAGGGTCTGCAGAACTTAACAAACTGCAGTTTTTGGCAGAAAACTGCTCTGTTATCTTTGCAGTGTTGGTCATTTTAGCTGCCTTAATCTTCTTTTTCATCTTGTTCCTGACCTATTTCTAAAGGTCACGACCCCACTCCTTTAGCCTTCTTCCTTGTCCTTGTGTGTTTGCCTCAGCAGCTGTAAACCATTGTTTTTGATGTTGTTGAATTTGCAGAAGGTTTTTGGTCTGCACGCATGTCCTCACAAAAACTGATCTAGGTGTTCCAATGTTTGCATTTTGCATCTTGGACTCATTTATTTTATTAATAAATAATTTCTTTAAGCCTCCCATCTCTTTGACCTGTGGTCTGATAAGAAGTTAAAAGTAACTTTTCACACTAAATTAGGGATATTATTTACCATACATTAGGTACAATGTAAATCAAAATTACATAGTCAGCCCCAAAAACGACATGTTTATCTCACACCAAAAATTGCTTCCCAACCCAATCTCTTGTGAAAATTGACAGTAATTCTCCAAATATCCTAAAGCTTTTTTGAATGACGTAGACCAGGGGTGTCAAACTCAGTCGCACAGGGGGCCAAAATCCAAAACACGCCTTAGTTTTTGAGCCAAACAGGATAAACATTTATTGAACAAACTAAAACTACATTATTAAAACTTTAAAACTGTAACTTTTTAATACAATTATTAATTAAACATTAATGGCATCACCTGCGAAAATGTTGGTGTGAATCCTGTAAGCTGAATTTGACTGCTGAAGATGAATGCTGATAGATGAATTTTAATAAAGAATAAAAAATTGTCTGAATAGTGAGATTCTCTCTTGACCCCTTCAGCTTTCAAGAATCATTAAAACTTGGAGTCTGTTGATATGGATCAATAATGTATTTATGGATCAATTGTATTTTGTTTATGTCATTCCTTAAATTTACATATATTTTTTTTACATAATAACAATACAATATTGATGATGATAACAACAACAATAATAATAGATTAATACTGCTACTACTACCACTAATAATAATAATTATGATGATAATAATAATAATAAAATAAAAAGAACAGTAAACAATAAAACAATTTGTGTTTTTTTTTTCTTCATTTGTCTGAAAGCATCACTCGGTATTGTCACTTAAAATAACGACATTTGTGTTTGTTTATGAGGCAGAAATTAAAGGAAACATTTATTTTATGTTTGATAATCTTCGTTTCGGGATCACGTTTGACCGTCTCCTGGACCGGAAGTAGTCAGACTGTGATCACGTTCTAGCTTTACAGAAGTCATTCGGAGCCCCGATTAAAACGGTTCCGGGCGGTTTTTTACTAACCCTAACGTTGACCCGCACCGATGCGGGTCGGGTCCCAAATCCTGCTGATCGCCCGGTTCCGTGATTGTTCCGTGCACCCCAGACGATTCTACTTTCAGATTTTTGAGCCAGAAAAGTCAAGCGAAACAGACAAACTACGAACTGTATGTCCAAAATAAATGCATGTTGTAATAGGAACGGGTACATTTCTCGCTAGAAATATTATCAAAATAAAGATTAGTCCACAAATAGTTTATTCTGAGGGATTTTACACCAAAAAAGTAGTGGATCTACCGCCATATTGTTAGCCGGTGATAGACCGACAGAAACTCTAAAGTCACGTGATCCGGAGAAACCTAAACATCCGACCACGTGATCAAAACGAAACCTAAAAGCCGTTCTTGTTATTTTGAATGGGCTGCAACTGCGTATCATATGCACGCAAAAACCGTGTTTGGCGTATACTATGCACGGTATTCCCATGGTGCAAAGCCGTGGAATATGTACGCATTTCACTGAGACTGGGTTGGTTGAGGAGTGTGTACTGCACCATCACGTTCGCTGAAGGAACACTCGATCGATGTAGTTGGTGCTGCTGCTAATGTCTGATTAAAGGAGTACCCATAAACAAACGTGTCCCCGCCTTGTCTGGTTTGATTGACAGACAGAGTCATTATTCGGAAAAAGCTCATCATGAAATAAATACGTCGTTCTGAAAAACAGCATTGTGAAATAAAAAGGACACTTTGGAAAACAGTATTTTTGAAATAAAAGTTTCTACAAAAAAAACCCCCACGATTATAATAATAACCAACATGAAAAAAAAAAAATATTGTGATATATATTTTTATTATGAAATGTTTTTAACATAAAAAATATGTTTTAAAGTAAAAATGAAATATATTTCATAATAAAATGGTCCATTTAAATTTTAATGAAATGTATTTCATAATAAAATGGTCAATTACTTATTGAAAAGACTTTTATTGGAGTGTTGCTTGATTAAATAATGTTGTATTTATTTATTTAATTATGAACAGTTTGGGCTTCCATAGATGACAACAGCCCCTTTCAGGAAGAGTCAGCTCTGCCAGCACCGTCTCCAGTCTAACACCAACACCCAATTTCTCCACAGAGCTAGTGGTGATCAGCAAAGAAAACCTTTCATTTTAGATACAGAATACTCTATACCTTTTACTTGTGTCCTACTTTCAAAAATATTTAGATTTTTCTTTTTCATGGGAGAATCACAGACATGCTTGATGACGTCATGAAATGGGCGGCAGCCACACACAGCGGTAGGTGGAGCCTCAGGCAGGGAGTCGTTTATGTCCGGGTAAGAAAAAACTCACGAACAATAACGAATATTTCAGAAATATATACATATACATTTTTTGAGTGTTCCGAAGGTAATATATGATCATGTATGCGGATATAGCTCTGAAAGGATTAAGAAAAACATGATATGGCCCCTTTAAATGAAATATTTCAGTTCAATTCAATTTTATTTATATAGTCCAAAATCACAAAGAAATTTGCCTCATTGGCCTTCATGCAGGTAATTTTACAGATGCAGAAAATATTTACAGATGCAGAAAATAGAAACATGAATAAAAATATCTAAAGACTAAGCTGACTAATAAACTAAAAAAAACTGGATATCCCTGCCCTTAGACCCTCCCTCTCGGTAAGGAAAAACTCCTAAAAAATCTGAGTGAGGAATAACAATGCTCATTTTCATTTATTGTAAAAAATAAACGACAAGAATTAAAGCAGTGGAAAATATATAATTAATCATAGTCCCAGAAAACACAACAGTTCTTGTTTTCTTCCCTTTTAATCTACAGCAGCTCTGTGTTGTTGAGAAAAACCTCTCCTTGTTTAGAAAAACAATAAATTTTTAAAAAGGTAATAAATAGTTGCTATTTAAAATTGGATCAAAGTTGTACGGAGCTCCGGGTGTGAAACAGCATGCATTGCTGACCAACCAAAGAACGGTCTTTCTGATCAGCTGGGAGCAGGACAAAAAAAAAAACAGTCTGGATAGGGAGAGCAGTTTATTTACAGATTATCACACGAAGTCTTCAAATCATCCTGAACTGAGTCTGAGGCTTTATCAAGTAAGATGAGTTGGCGACTCTCGCACCTGATTCTGGTTCAAGTTGATTGAATCAACTCTTTTCAGCTGTTCTGAAATTCAAAACTCTTAAGTTTGAAATTTTGAGTCCATGGACTCTGAGTTCTGGTTTGAACTCTGAATTTCGTTAACCTGCTTCTTGAAACGGGCCCCAGAAGTAACACAATAAAAAAAAGAGAAGAATGGCAGGAATGGAAAGGATGACGTTTAGCCTCATTCAATGGATATATTGTGCTTTTTTACAGGAAAGAAAGCATACATAGTGATTGCTGTGACTGTTGGTCTGCTGTGTGTTCTCCAGGCTGTTCTCAACATTTCACTTCGTCTTTCTCTCAGTAAGTTATTTTTGTCTCAACTTAAACACTGAAATGAACCAAAATTTCTGTCATCAAGTGTGTTTGAAAAAAAACATGTTCACTTTGTGTAAAGTTGGAGAACATTTACCTCTGAGGGCAGGACTGATTGCATGAAAGTGACCCTACATTGAAATTCCAGCATGTCTTTAACACTCTTTTCATAACTGTCTTTGTTGAGATGCTTCCTTTTTCAGTAGAACAACTCCTGCCAACCCTACAACCCCCTCCAAAAACTAAAAAACTCCTGGCTTAGTGATCATAACTTCAACATATTTTTATCAATTTAAAAGGAATAGACACATTTAAGCTATCAATCTATGTGTATGTTTCTTATATTTAGACATGTGTTAATCTCTCTGTTTTTGTCAGCATGTTCTGGGGAAACTGAGAAGATTTTAAAGAGCTTGACCAACGAGGAGGAGTTAAAGAATGTAACCAACGAGGAGGAGTTAAAGAATGTGACCAATGAGAGGGACGAGCTCATGCAGAAGATGACACAGCATGGTAAGGACAGAAATTAAATTAAAATATTTTAAGTGTGAACAACAGTCATAACATTGATGTATACAATATATCCCAAAAAGACTGAGGAGATTGAAACATCCTCAACTTGTGGCTACTCATACAATTATTATATTTTGAAAAAGAATTAAAATTAAAATTTTTCCTCATGAGATGAACTAAGATCAGTTTTTACCACATAAACTCTATATATGAATTAATTTTTTACACTAAATAAAAAAAACAAAAACAAGTTAATCCTCTCCTTTGGACAGTGAGTTAAGTTATTTTTGTCTCAACTTAAACACTGAAATAAACCAAAATTTCTGTCATCAAGTATGTTTGAAAAAAGACGTACATTTTGTGTAAAGTTGGAGCACATTATAAATTTGCCTCCGAGTTGTGGGCAGGACTGATTGCATGAAAGTGACCTTACATTGATATCCCAGCATGTCTTTAACACTCTTTTTTTTAATAACCACGTTTGTTGAGATGCTTACTTTTTAAACATTTGAAAGAAATAGACAAATGAAAGCTTTCAGTCTGTGTGTATGTTTGTTATATTTGGACATGTGTTCATCTTCCTGTTTTGTCAGCATGTTCTGGGGGAACTGAGAAGAGTTTCAGGAATGTGTCCATTGAGGAAGAGCTAAAAAACGTGACCAATGAGAGGGACGAGCTCAAGCAGAAACTTGAACAATATGGTGAGGGCAGAAATTAAAATATTTTCATGTGATCATTTTTTTTTTTTTTTTTTTTTTATGTTAACAACAAATTCTCAAATTGATGTGTGTAACAATGAATCCCCAAAAGGCTGAGAAGATTGAAACACCTCAAGTTGTGCTCCTCATACAATTATTATATTTTGAAACAAATTAAAAGTTTTTACCACATAACGTCTTGCTTCAAGCTAGACTAAGACTACTTTGGAAGTGTATAGGAGAGATGGACGTGGAGTTTCTGACCGGGTTGTTCAACAGGATCTTAGGTTAGGATCTTAGGAGAAGTGTGATGGTGCCCATTTTTAAGAATAAGGGAGATGTGCAGAGTTGAGGTAACTACAGATGAATAAAGCTGATGAGCCATACAATGAAGGTATGGGAAAGAGTAGTGGAAGCTAGACTAAGAGCAGAAGTGAACATCTGTGAGCAGCAGTATGGTTTCATGCCAAGAAAGAGCACTACAGATGCTACATTTGCTTTGAGGATGTTGCTAGAGAAGTACAGAGAAGGTCAGAGAGAGCTCACTGTGTCTTTGTAGATCTGGAGAAAGATGATGACAGAGTGTCCAGAGAGGAACTATGGGATTGTATGAGGAAGTCTGGAGTGACAGAGAATTATGTTGGAGCAGTGCAGGACATGTATGAGGGCTGTAAGACAGTGGTGAGGTGTGCTATCGGGGTGACAGAGGAGTTCAAGATGGAGGTGGGATTACATCAGGGATCAGTTCTGAGCCCCTTCCTGTTTGCAATGGTGATGGACAGACTGACTGATGAGGTTAGACAGGAATCACCATGGACTATGATGTTTGCAGATGATATTGTGATTTGTAGTGAGAGCAGAGAACAGGTGGAGGAGGAGCTAGAGAGGTGGAGGAGGAGCTAGAGAGGTGGTGGAGGAGGAGCTTGAGAGGTGGAGGAGGAGCTAGAGAGGTGGAGGTTTGCCCTGGAAAGGAGAGGAATGAAGGTTAGCTGCAGTAAGACAGAGTACATGTGTGTGAATGAGAGGAACCCAAGTGGAAAAGTGAGGTTACAGGGAGAAGAGATAAAGAAGGGGGAGGAGTTTAAGTATTAGGGTCAAACAGTACAGAGTGATGGAGAGTGTGAAAAGAAGTGAAGAGGCGAGTGCAAGCAGGTTGGAATGGGTGGAGAAAAGTGTCAGGTGTGATGTGTGATAGAAGAGTTTCAGCACAAATGAAAGGAAAGATGTACAAGACTGTGGTGAGAGCAGCCATGTTGTTGGACTAGAAACAGTGAAGAAAAGACAGGAAGCAGAGCTGGAGGTAGCAGAGATGAAGATGCTTAGGTTCTCTTTGGGAGTGACCAGGATGGATAGGATCAGGAATGAATCCATCAGAGGGACAGCACATGTTAGAGGTTTTGGAGATAAAGTCAGAGAGGCCAGACTGAGATGGTTTGGACATGTTCAGAGGAGTGACAGGGAATATATTGGTAGAAGGATGCTGAACTGAGATGTGCTTAGTTTAGAGGAAGATCAAAGGAGGCTTATGGATGCATTGAATGAAGACATGAAGGTGGCTGTTGTTAGAGTAGAGGATGCTGAAGACAGACTTAGATGGAGGAAACTGGTTTGCTGTGGCGACCCCTGAAGGGAAAAGCCGAAAGGAAAAGAAGGAGAAGAAGTTGATGAGTTACCCGTTTCAAGAACGAGGTTTAACAAATTCAATGAGTTCAAACCTGCACTCAGTATTGAGTAACTCTGAGTTCCGCAATTTCAAAGTTTCCTGCTTTTGACCAGCTGAAAAACATTGATTTAATCAACTCTGAGTCCCTGGAATCAGAATCAGGTGCGAGTGTCGCGACCATATAAAAAGCCATGATCAATGGAGCAAAGACATCCTGATTCACCATGGCTACAGGAACAAACATCATTAGGGCTTGATACTTCAGGGTGACAGAAACTGATGTGCTCCTAAAAGGCTTTGCCGTCTACGAGCACATTTCATTCAAGAAAAGCAACACAGCTGCAGCAGCAGCAAAACAGAGAGAGTTGGTTTGGGAGAAAATAGTTGCCAGAGTTAATGGATACGTCTACATTTGAGTCATTTCAATTCAGGATAAGTACTAATTAATAATGTCAGTTATTAATGCCATTTTGCCAATTGTTAACTAAGGAATTGTTTTTGATCAGTCAATAATTAAACGTGTATTCTCCGTAATTGCACAAATGACAATTTTTTTTGTAACCCCCCCCCCCCACACACCACACACACACACAGACACACGCACACACAATTATCATTGCATGCAGAAAAGAAACATTGTAGCTGCCTGGAATATGTTAAAGTAAGTATTTGTCTAATTTAAATTCTCAATAATTAAATAATACTCACAGAAAAGTTTTTGTTAGCATGCTAAAACATGTCTATGACCGGAACACGAACCCCAAACCTTTAGTGTTCTAAAGGTAAGATATGATCATATGTATGGATGCATGAAAGACTTAAGAATTCATGGTATGGACCCATTAAGGGTTTAAAAAGAGGAAAGGGAAACTCTGTATTATTAATAAGAACCTGCAAAAAGGTAAAGCCCAAATACAAAGAATTGGGAAATGCCAGGCAATTGTCTCGGGCCTTAAAGCCCTCTGGAAGTGAATGGCATTCCTTTCAGATTAATCCAGCCTAATTGTCCACAGGATCCTCTGTGAATGGACATGCTATTTTGGTGGAAACATGCAGTCTCTAATGTTTCCTGAAGGAAACCTGCTCCAGACCAAGTTACGTTCACAGAGTCAGGTACCATGGTGATAAACTCTGAGTTCAATTTACCCCACTTTGTGAAACCAATTTGGTTTGACCCACTTTCACAGGTTTGAGTTACCTCCATTTCTGAAACCAGAAAATCAAAGTTTCCTTAACTTAGAGTTCACAAACTCAGAGTTTCAACCAGACCTGCTTCTTGAAACAGGCCCCTGGTGTTAAATCTAATTATTCTTTTGCTTTGATTTTTTTTTTTCTTCAGAAGTCATGTCAGTGAGGGGAATTTCAGTCTCAGATTTTGTGTGAAATAAAAGCTCTCTCTAGTCTTCCTTTGAAAACAGGAAGCTTCACTGTCACAAAGATTTGTTTACTTCCAGTGACAGTAGCGGTTCTCTTTTGGCTTTGGTTAAGTCTATAAACATAATTCTCCTGCATTTTAAGACCAAATAATATTTAACTACACTCTATGATATGTATAGAGGTTGCGAATCAACAATCTTAGACATTAAAAATATTCATACTCTAATTTTTGGGAGTATTCAAGTGCTCAGATACTCGTTACAGCTCTAGTGGATACGCCTTCTCTGGAGTGATGAATCATGCTTTTTTACCTGGCAATCTGATGGATGAGTCTGGGTGTGGAGGTTGCAAGAGAACAGTACATTTTAGATTAGGGGTGTAACGGATCACAGAAAATCCGTGGTCCGTACGGATCAGAGGCCACGGTTCGGGACATGTGTGTACTGCAGACCACTCCTACGCCCACCCCCCACGCTAGCATAATTTAAACCAATTGGATAAAAATCTGTACTTTTACACAACAAACAATTGCAAATATCATATACACAAACAACTAAGCAAAGTCTCAAGTTCATGGATGGAGTTTTCTCGATTATTCATTTTAATAGTAGAAGGCCTGAGCTGTAATCACAACAAAATAATGCAGTATTAACAGAAATAAAAACAATTTAGTGTCATTGCAGTTACTGAAACATGGTTGAAAGAAGAAGATATTGATGAAGTACAAATTAATGGATATCAGATGTTTTATGTGAATAGAAAAAGAGGTGGAGGGGTTGCACTGTATGTATGTGAAAATTTGAAATGTAAAATCATTGCCAACATGACAACTGCCATTGAAGAAGTTATGGAAATTGTCTCAATTGAAATAATTTCTGAAAAAAAAAAAAATATTGTTATAAGTTGTATATACAGAGCACCAGGCACCTGTGTAGAATCTTTTACTAATTCAATCACCGAAATGTACAATGGTATTCAAAACAAAGACATATTTCTCTGCGGGGACTTCAATGTTGATTTAGGAACCATCTCTGAATCAAAGACAGTAAATGAATTTGTAAATTCCATGTATACATTAGGTTTGTGTCCACTAATAACCAAACCGACAAGAATTACTGTGCATAGCTCAACAACAATAGATAATACATTTACCAACATCTTTTCATCAGAACTGATCGAAGTGGAATTGTGATGACGGACATCAGTGATCATTTACCAATCTTCACAGTCCATATGCACTATCAAACTAAAATTCATACTAAAACAGAAAAAATTATAAGGGATAGATCCCAGAAAGCAATAGAAGCATTTAAAAAGGATCTGGAACAGCAAAACTGGGAAGAAGTAAATGTTAAAGATGTTAACTTGGCTTACAATTCTTTTATAAGAATCTTTGGCCGTCTATATGAAAAAAAACTGCAAAATAAAGAAAATAACCATAAAAGAGAGAACAAGGAAGCCATGGATGACAAAAGGACTGCAAAACGCATGCAAGAAAAAAATACTTTACACAAGTGCTTTCTAAATCTAAAAACTGTGGAGGCTGAAAATAGATATAAAAAATACAAAAATAAATTAGTTTCAATATTGAGAAAACAAAAAAAAAGATTACTACAGTAAATTATCAGAAGAAAACAGAAACAACATCAAGGAAACATAGGGAATAATAAATAGTATTGTAAAAAAGAATAAAACAGGCCCACCAGTAACTAATTTATAATTAATGGACAAATGAAATCCATGAAACAAATAAAATAGCAAATTAATTTAACAATTATTTTGTAAATGTTGGCCCAAACTTGGCAAACTCTATTCCAAACAAACCAGACTATAATATTACTTCAAATATAACGAATAATTCAAACATCATGCTATTACACCCACTAGTGAAGAAATACAAAATATTGTAAAAGGGAGCAAGAACAAAAGGTCTACTGATTATGACGACCTAGATATAATACTGATAAAAGACATACTTGATTATATTATACATCCTTTAAGCCATATATATTCTTTATCTTTTACACTAGGAGTCTTTCCAGACAAGATGAAAATTGCAAAAGTCTTACCACTCTACAAAAATGGAGATAAACATGTTTTTTCCAACTACAGGCCAATATCTCTGCTTTCCCAGTTCTCCAAAATACTAGAAAAATTATATGTAGACAGACTAGAGAAATTCCTGAATAAAGAAAATATTTTATGTAACAGTCAATACGGTTTTAGAGGAAAACATTCAACAACAATGGCACTGATGGAATTGACAGAAGAAATATCTGAAGCAATTGACAAAAAGAATCATCTCATTAGCATTTTTATAGACCTCAGGAAAGCATTTGACGCAGTAAATCACCAGGTTCTCCTTCAAAAACTCAGTAAATATGGGATTAAAGGACTGGCCCTTTAATGGATAGAAAGCTATCTAAAAGATCGACAGCAATATGTACAGATAAACAACACCAAATCTAATTTATCTCATCACCTGTGGTGTACCTCAAGGGTCAGTCCTTGGCCCCAAGCTATTTATTATCCATATAAACGATTTAAGCTCAATATCCCAAAAAATTAATTCAATTTTATTTACCGACGATACAACCTTTTATTATACGGGAGACAATATTGAACATATGATAGAGGTGGTCCAGATGGAGTTAGGAAAAATTAAAGCGTGGTTTGACGGAAATAAACTATCAATAAATAGTGATAAATCATATTTTAGGATATTTAGAAATAGAAATACAAACAATACAGTTGAACTAAACATAGATAATATTAATATCAGAAGAGTAAAAGAAGTAAAAATTTTTAGGAGTTATTATAGATGAAAAGCTATCTTGGAAATCACAAGTTAACAATGTCAAATCCAAAATGTCAAAAGCAATTGCAGTACTACACAAAGTAAAATGGTTCTTAGACAGTAATTCATTATATCTATTATATAATTCCTTGATTATGCCATACCTGAACTACTGTGTAGAAATTTGGGGTACAACTTATAAAACATATATTCATCCAATTTACATATTGCAAAATAAAAGAAATAAGAATCATTACAAAAAGTAACTATAGGGACCCGTCTAATCCATTATTTATTAAATTAAAACTATTAAAACTTAACGATCTTATAAACTTTAATATTTTGAAATGTATATATAAAGTAACGATGAAAAGCCTTCCTCCTCATTTAATGAAAAGATACATGAAAATAAAAAGTAAATTTAATCTAAGAGGACATGAAATATTTGTCAAACCAAAACACAGAATTCTGCTAAAAGAACAATGTGTATCAGTATATGGAATTAATAAATGGAATAAATTGAGCTTAGAAATTAAAAATGCTTCAACAATATCAACAATATCCCTTCACACAGGTTGATGTTGTAATTATAAGATTTTTTTTTTCTTTCCCAATTTTCTCTTACTGTGTAATGAATCAGCCAAATGCTTCTGTATCTCTATCTGTATCTTTCTTTTTTTATTGATAGATTGATTTATTGATTGTTAAAAGGGGCAGACAAAATAAGTTTTTCTTCTTTCTGTCCCATTTTCATTTTTTTTTCTATCATGCTTGAGTTTACAACTCAAGTTTATATTGTATGTTTTTTAATGAATAAAAATGAAATAAAAAAAAATGTTCGTTCACATCAAATGGAATTCTTTTCAAATTCATGTAAATCATATTTGTTTTGACAAGCGCTAAAGTAGCTGCTTCACGGCTATCTTAAAGTCTGTTCACCTGAAGCTGCGTGTGGGAGGAGCCTCTTTCAAAAACTTTTCTCGACTTCATAATTATGAGGGTAAATATGTGTCTAAACATCCAAGCCTAAATAATACACACACGAGCGAGAATCACACACACACAAGTTTTATTCACAGACACACGTAAAACTGAATGTGAAGTTGCAGGAAAATGAGGAACATGTGAGAGAAATGTGTACTTGTGGCATAAAATGTGAGAACTTGCTTGACAATAACCTTAACTTGTGTGTAAAAATGTTACATGTGAATAAAAATCACACACACACAAGATTTAACTTGAGGTTGTGAGGAAAAACACAACTTGTAAAACTGTGTTGAAAAAAATCTTTATTTGTAGCTTCAGTTTTCTTCTGTAGAAGAGTTCACACAAATGCTTTTTGAGCTACAGAGTGTTTTTGACTTTGACACAGCCCATGTGGAAGATATGTCTCAAAACTAATTTGCAGGGAGGAGGGGTGAGGCAGGGGGAGCTCTCATCGGAGATCAGCCAATCAGAGGACGGGGGATCGGGGGGATATTTTTCTTTCAGCAATGGCCCCAAGCTGGGCTAAGTCTCTTCAAAATACTATTTTTTGTTGCTTTTCTGTAGTAAATATACTCTTACCAACAACAGATTTGGAAAACCAGCCACGTTAAATGATTATGCGCCCATCCTTTAATGAACATCAAAGCTATTTAGTTTAAACACGGTGATGCGATGGAGCTAGAATATACATAGGAGTGTTCATCCTGTTTATAGACCAGCTATGTTCGACTGCGCACATCAGAGGGGGGTTGATGCAACGGCCGGTTCCGACGGCGACACTTTTTACTCTACTTTGGTTCTCTAATAAAACTTGTGTGTGTGTGATTCTCGCTCGTGTGTGTATTGTTTACGCTTGGATGTTTAGACACATATTTACCCTCATACATAATGAAGGACCCGGATCGATAGATATAAGGTTTATTTAATTTGAAGAACTGACTAAAAGCATCGGTACACATTTCCATTACTGGATTCAAAGAATCTCCCAGTTAAAAGCAGCAACTGTCCCACACAGGAGAAAGCTGCTTCTCTGTAACAGACTTGCCGGTGCAGTCACCCAGCGATTGTATGGCAAGCCAAAGATGTAAAAAATCAGCAGGAAAAGCTGGTGCGGAAGTGCCATGTTTTACAGATAATTATTATTTAAAACATTTGAATGTTGAACTGGATGGTGGCTAAGTTGTTAGCGCTCTTGCCTCACAGCAAGAAGGCCCCGGTTCAAATCTCAGCTGGGGGATCAGAAACGTCAACTGGGACCTTTCTGTGTGGAGTGTGCATGTTCTCCCCGTGCATTCATGGGTTCTCACTGGAGACTCCGGTTTCCTCCCACCATCCAAAAACATTCTTCATAGTTTAACTGGTGACTCTAAAATTGCCCCTAGGTATGAATGTGAGAGTGATTTTGTGTGTGAATATGGCCCTGCGACAGACTGACGACCTGTCCAGTGTATACCCTGCCTTTTGCCCATCAGCAGCCAGGTTAGGCTCCAGCTCCCCCACAACCCCAAAAGGGACAAAGCAGGTAAGAAAATGAATGAATGATGAATGAACATTTAAATGTTCCCACAGTTAGTTTCAATAAGGCAATAAATACTCAAAAGTAATTGGAACAAGGGATAATCCAGATAGGTTTGGTGTTTTCAACAATATTTTTAAGCATTCTTTTCTCTCAGTTTTTGTAGATTTGGTCAAAAGACATGTAAATTTCATCAGAAACTATGTTTTAGCATTTTGTTTGAATTCAAAGTTTAAAGATGATTTGTCTTAATAAATAGTTTTCAATGAGCAAATTTTCATGTTGCATATGTAAATATTGCGCGTGTGAAGTACTTTAAATGCTTATTGAATGAATGATTTGAAGTGTTTTCAAAAATCTAGCTTAATCTAGCTTTTATATTGTTGTTTTTTGTGGCTTTTTCTTTTTTTAAACTTTTCACTGATCCAAAAAAATTATCCAAACCGTGACACGATCCGAACCGTGAGTTTTGTGATCCGTTCCACCCCTATTTTAGATTGCATTGTACAGAGTGTGAAAAATTATCTAAAAAACAGCAAAAAATTATATATGTATATGTGTATATATATATATATGCATGTCTGTGTAAAATGAAGTGAATTATTTTCAAATAAAAACTATTTCACAAAGTTGACCATTGCCACAATGTAAGCATCCTGTTCGTCACCCAAGGACTTCACTGCTTTGTCCCAATGTTATCATTGTAACTGACTCACAAGCTACATAAACAGTTCATTGTGCTCAATATTTAATACTTCCCAAACATTTTGCTCTGTTATGTTTGTGGATAAAGTCAGAAGAAAAACACACTAGCAATATTGTGACAAACAGTTAAAAAGAATGGATCATATCACTGACATGGACACATTGTAGTGTGCCCATTCCAGTTAACTATTTATACCTGGTTGTGTTATGATGTTGCTTCCCTCTGTTGACATCTTCTTTATTTTCCAATCCTCCCGCCCGCTGCCTTCTTCTTTTCCGTCCGGTCCAACAAAAACGGAGTAAAGTTTAAATGTTTATGTTTATACTCAATAAATCCCTGTTGTGACAGTAAAATCTGCCCAACACTAGAGGCTCTCAGCCCGCATCAGTTTGCTCAGCTTTTGTACAGGACAAGTTTAGAAAAGAGGAAAAAATAATCAGAGATAAGTCGACTATTGAAATAATCGTTTGTGGCAGCCTTACTTTTAAGACACATCTTGAAAACCCTTTTTTAGTGGCTATGTGTGTTTTTAGAACAGAATATAAAAACTTTTATTAATAGCTGGGTTTATGTAGTGTTTATTTTATCTTTAATCTATTTCATGTTTCATCTTGTTTATGTAGTTTTTGTCATTTACTTGTTTTTGTTATTTTGCAGGAATGCAACTCACCAGTTTAAGACGTGAAAAAGATGAACTGCAGACAAAAGTGAATCTCAGTGGTGAGTCACAGCAAAGCTACATGTTTAGATTAAATGTTTTAGTTTTGGTGAGATTAGAGTTAACATTATTTTTGTTTAGGGACTTAATTAAAAATTGAATCAACAGTTCAGCAGCAAAGTCTGATTGTGTTTTTTATTTTATACTTTTAAGCAGTGATTTTCTTTTAATGACTGAATATTTTTGTCCTCGTGCAGAAACTCTGCTATGCTTTGTTGAACTAATGAGTTTGAATGTATTAACAGATCACCATCAAAAGCAACATTGGATCTATTTTAGTGGAAGCTTTTATTATATTTCCACAAACAAGAAATCCTGGCAAAACAGCCGAAATGACTGTTTGGGAAGAGGTGCAGATTTGATCATCATTGACAGCAGAGAAGAAAATGTAAGAACAACATTTTAGACTTTTTTTTTTTTTTAAACATGTACCAATCCATTCCAAAAATAATTGGAATATCATGGAAAGTTTTAATTTCCATGATTCCATTTAAAGAAAGTATTTTTCATCGAATAGACTGCAGGTTCTTGAATCTTCTCCTTTTGATAATCTGCTGGAAGACACAGTCGTCTCTTTTGCTGGTGCATCTTTTCCTGACGCATTTTGTCTTTCCATCAGACTTTCTATTGACCTGCTGGTACAGCACTCTGAACAACCAGCCTCCTTAGAGATAAACTTGTGGCTTATCCAGACTATGTAGGGGATATACATCTGCTATTATATGGACATAAGTAATCTAGATAAATGCTTGATCAGAATAAAAAATTGTCATGTAAATACGCCATTCGGAATCAGTCTGATCAGACTCATTTAGATTAAGATTTCATTCCGATTGAGATAGATGGGTTATACCGATTGTTGTGCATGTTAAAGGTTTATTTCATTTGTGCATCATTACCGTACTGTTTTTTACGTCCTGCATAGAAGGTGAGGCGGAGAATTTGGAGCAAACAGGACAGATCAGCTGCAGCCGGACTCATAGCTTTATATCTGCAAGCAGAGATGGCCTGTAGTAAAAATATTATTAATGATAATAATAAAAGCAAGCTCAGAAGATCACCTCGGTCAAAGCTGCAGCTTTGTTTGTTTAAAACTGAATTCACTATTTCCTCTTCTACGGCTATTTCCTGTATTTTAGACAGTTCTGCGCATGTCAAAATTATTTGTTCTGATCAACCGTTTGGCGTATGTAAACGCTCGCTACATTCAGATAAAGTTTTTCAGGGCTATGTACACAGTTCTTTTCTAATCCGATCTTTGATCTGATTAAGGACATGTTCCACATAGAAATGCAACTAATGATGGTGTAGTTGTCAAGTCTGAAGTTTTCCCCATATTTAACTGAACTGAGACAGTTAAATTGATCCAATTTAATGACATCTGATGAATCTGTGCAGGAGCTTTAAGTTTAGTGGATGATTATCTGGTAAAACTGTTTAAAAGATTTGTGTCCTGCAAAATTTGGATGGATTTCTCAACATGATTCTATTTTTTTATCTCTTTTCCGTGGGTTTCAAATAAATACTTGAAAACTATTGAAAAGTGAAGCCATAATCTATATTGTGCGTACATTTCAATATTTGAATGGCATTATGGAAATAAATATTATTTTCTATGACATTCTATTTTTTGGAAAATGTTCTGTGTTCTCTTGCTTTACACTTAATATTTTATTACAAATATATTTTAACGCTATAAGAAAAACCAGTAAAGCATGAAAAACACATTTGGGAAATGTTGATAGAATATTAAATGCCTGCTACAACAATTGTTTTTATTTTCTATTAATGTTCCCTGTGGGGTTTTAATTAAGACTGAAGCTTTAAACAAAAATTCCACATCCTAAATGTCTTAAAAAGCCATTTTTCCTGTTGATCTGAAGCCTTTGTTTTCAAAAATCCCTCTGTGTGGGTGTGGCTTATGGTGCTGAGCTGTGTAACTCCACCCCTTATCCTCCCAGACATGCTAGTGAGACACACACTTTGATAAGCCGATGAAAAAATAAATAAAATAAAACATGAAGCTGCATTGCAGCAGCACTAGCTGGAGTTCAGAACTGATTTTATGCTAGCACATGCTGATTGTTGAATTCACTGAACAACCATACACAGAGAGGGTCTAATTGCGCGTCAGAGTTACATTCAGCAGAACAGTTCCGGTGTCCGGTTAAACCATCCGGTGGATCCTAGCGGCTCGCCGGTCTTCCGTGGGTTAGATCAAACACGGACAGCAGATTTGTGACAGCTAATGGAATTTTACTTTCAGTTTTATTCTAAATACGTGAGGCCAACTTAAAAAAAAAGTCCCGTCTTGGACACAATAAAAATACGAGCGGATAATGCAATCACCTGTCTAGTTGAAAAATGTCTCTTTTTTCAAGCGGGTCATCCTGGAGGAGCTCTGGCTCGTGCCTGGGGTGGGGCGGGGGGATGCTCGGCACTGCTGGGTGGTGGTGTGCTGCTCCTCTGGGGGGCTCTCTGGGTGTGGGGCCTTGTGTTGGCCCTCTGGGCGTGGTGGGGGGATTGCTGTTCTGGCTGGGCTGGGGTCCGCGCTCTCTGTGCTCCCGTGCCTTCCGGCTCTTGGGCGTGGGGGGCCTCTGCGGCGGTCCCGCGTGCCCTGGTCTGGGTGTCTGGCGGGATTCTGCGGCTGACTGGTTCTCTCCATGGCTTCTTGGCGGGTGTTGGGGGGTCCGGGCTGCTGCTGCCGCCCCAGTGGGGGGCCTGGGCGTGGGGATGGCGGGGCTCTCTCTCCTTCTATACATTCCATCAACATCCACATCAGCAAAACATAAACACTCACCTGAGCACAGGTGTCAGCTCACCTCGCACTAACAGAATGTGTGATGGAATGAAAGGCTTTATCTGTGTCAGCTTCTATGGTTGTGTGTGAGCTGCAATGGTATTGTGTACATTTTTGACAACTTTAAAGGTAAAGATTATTCTAGCCAAAAGGTTTGTGTGTAACTGAGTGTGTGTGTAGACAGGCCCCACCCATTCCAGATTGTTATCTAGACCTGGTTGTTATAGGATGTTACTACTCTGTGTCTTACCTTCTTTGTTCTCTTAACCCCACTCTTTTATCCCCCCCCCTGTTTCCGTCCGGTCCAACAAAAAAAGAAAAAGATACAACATAATTAAAATAAAGTTTAGTATAAAATACAACAGGGGTTTATACTTAGTAAACCCCTGTTGGGACATTAAAATCTGTCCAACGCAATAGGGTCTCAGCCCGTATCTGCTTGCTCAGCTGTTGGACAGGACAAGTTAAAAAAAAAAAAAAAAAAAAAAGAAAAATTTCTCTTTTTCTGCAAAATAATTGAATAGTTATTGATGTTGCTGTGACTAATTAATCCAATCCATGTTTTCCTCAGATTCCTTGTTAAAATAATGAAAGCTAGCATCAGTATGACCTTTCACTGAATTACAATCCTTTACAGCACAGAAGTGGGACGTTACATTATCTTCTCTGGCCTGTACAGCTGCATCCGGGTTAGCTAGCTACTGTGATGTAAGCAAGTTTCAGGAATCCTAACGGAGTTTTTCAGCCAGCATTTGATTGACAGCGACTTCAAAGGAGAAATACTTGGAAATACAAACACAAAATCATTTCTTAATATATGTTTTCCCCTTCAGAAGAAAAACGCCACACATACATGTTAAAAACTCAAAAACCATGATTTTCATTGGAGGGGAACTTTAAGTCATTTTTATTGTATTCATGAGGAAACATTTTTAACACCAAGTTACTTGATGTCATAGTTCATTGATAAACAGATTCACATCATATAGATTTACACTCTAAGGAGTTCAGTTTAAAAATTTAAACTCTATACTTGCTATCTGCTCCTTGACTGATGAATTATTTGTTTTGGGAAACAAGGAATTTGCAGGGGCGTTTCAAAAGAGGCTGTGGATTGGTCTGAGTGACAGACAAAATGAAGGCAACTGGAGTTGGCCAGATGGAAGTCCATTAAGGAAAAGGTTAATTTATTATTGCATTAACATTATCAGAATGTAATTTAATGTGTTTTTTTTTTTTTAACTGTCAATTGAACTGTTTGTTGAACTTTTTTTTTGTGTGTGTTTCAGCTTTTGGCAGCCATGGGAACCCAACGGTTATTCAGACAGAGATGAAGACTGTGTAGAAATAAATAATTTTGACCCTGAAAACAGCTGGAATGACATCTCGTGCACAGAGCAAAATTTCTGGATATGTGAAAAGAAAACTGGTGTTTAAACAAAATGCTGTTGAGTTGTAAACATTAACAACCTTTTACTGAAATACTGCAATTTCACCTTTGCTTTGAATTAAATATGCCAGATGGAATTTGCATAGATTAGCAAATTTAAATCCAAAAAAAAAAGAAAAGAAAAATCACATTTTATGGTTGCTGCTAAACATGTACCTTTTCAGACAAATACACCATATTTAGAATAATTTCTTCCATTAATGTTTTAAATACTATATTTTCAGATTTTACTTTTTTTTAAGATTTATATTCAATGATAAGTTTAAAATCTCACTAAATAGAAAAGAGCTCTGGGCTCCACACGACTGCCTGTAGTCAGTCATTTTGGCTTCATGGTTACAGCCAAACATGCACCTTGTCAGCTAAATAAAGCCTATTTAAAATGATTTTTTTACATGAATATTTTTGAAAACTTTATTTTCAGATTTTATTTTTTTATTTAAAGATTGATTGATTGATTGGTTTATTTCAAGCATAGATTGACAATACAGGACAAAACACACAATTATTTCAATCTCATTACAGAAACAATAAGATGCATTGATTAGAAAATAGAAAACAAACAAAAATAAAATACACTTGTGTCACATTTGGTTCATTCATTCTTTGTGACTATTAACTAAAGTCAGTAGAGTTTGATTGATTGCTTGAAACGGAGTGGGAGGAAGCGAACTTATATAATCCCACCCCTACTTGATTACTTCAATTAACTGTTTTGCATAATTATGTCTTCCGGTTGATTTTTTTTTTTTTTTTTTTCTCAATACATTCCCAATAGTAAAGTAAAGTGCTTGTTGATTATTGATTAATCTCGTAAAACATTATTTCAGTAAACAGTAACATCAATCATACATCATGTAACATATATGTAAAAACTCACTGATTATCATCAAAATAAAATGTCATATTTCTGTAATGGGTGAAAATCACTTAACAATTCACAAGTTTTCAAGTAACATTAGAGTACTTATGATCATTCTCTGAAAGAATTCTTGTATATTTTCATTAAACATTAATGATTTACACAATATGTAATAATCATTGATTATCATTAGAAACATAACTACATGAATCATTGCTACATATTTAGGATCAAGAAAGGAAAATTAATGCCATTGTGATTGTAAACTTATCAGTAATCATTACTGCATATTACATAACATAAAACTCTTTGATTGCATTTAAAAAAAAAAAAAATCTTTGATTATTTTATCACATTCAAGTTCAGACATTTGGAATTGTTCAAACACAAGTTGATCTTTAACTCGTCTTATCTTCATATTGTAAAATTAGAGTTTCTTTATACATTTTCTTGAATTGATAAATGTTTGAACATAGTTTGAGCTCATTACTTAACTTGTTCCAGAGTTTAGTGCCACACACAGAAACACAGAAACTTTTCTTTGTGGTTCTTATCAATCTGACCTTGAAGTTCCTGCATCCTCACAGTTTGTTCCTCCTTCATTTTCTGAGAGCTGTTTTTGGATATTGGATGGTAATGTTTTCCCACTAGCTCTGTATAGATATTAAGCAGTGTAAAAATCAACAAGGTCATACAGTTTTAAAATTCTGGATTTATAAAATAAATTGTTAGTGTGATCAAGATAACCGACTTTATGTATAATTCTGATGAATCGTTTCTGAAGCAGAAAGAGAGGATGCAGTGAACTCTTGTAATTATTACCCCAAATTTCTATACAGTAGGTGAAATATGGTAATACTAAAGAGCAGTACAATAAATATCTACAGTTGTATTCTAATATATATTTTGATTTATTTATAATTGAAATACTTTTTGAAACTTTAGTTTGTATGTGTCTGATGTGTGGCTTCCAACTTAGCTTGTTATCAATAACAATCCCTAAGAATTGAATTTCTGTAACACTTTCGATGAAGTCATTGTTAACTTTAATTGAGAGCTCTGTATTGGCTTTGTAATTACCAAAAAACATCACTTTGGATTTGTCTAAATTCAAAGACAGTTTGTTGTAATCCATCCATGATTTTAAAGTTAAAGTTAAAGTTAAAGTCCCACTATTTGTCACGCACCTGGGTGTGTGAAATTTGTTCTCCGCATTTGACCCATCCCCTGGGGGAGCGGTGAGCTGCAGACACAGCCGCGCTCGGGAACCATTTGGTGGTTTATTTTATATTTTATTTGGATTAACTCTGTGTTCAACACATTGATAAGTTCCCTTTGATTGTCTGTTGAATAGAATATATTTGTGTCATCAGCAAATAAAATGAGTTTTAAAAGTTTTGAAACACTGAATATATCATTGATGTAAATATTGAACAGCAATGGGCCCAGAATTGATCCTTGAGGGACACCACAACTTATCTCTTTGGCCTCTGATGTAAATTCATTCATCTTGACAAATTGTTTTCTTCCTGTTAAATAGCTTTTGACCCAACTTAGCGCTACTCCTCTGATCCCGTACTCTTCCAGTTTGTTCAGTAGGATGTCATGATTGAGAGTGTCAAAGGCTTTTTTTAGGTCAATGAAGATTCCAGCTGCATATTTCTTTTTATCCAGAGCATTTGTGATTTCCTCTACAGCCTCAATGATCGCCATTGAGGTTGATCTGTTTTCTCTGAAACCATAATGGCTTTCATTTATTATGTTATACTGTTATACTATTTATCATTGAATATCTTTTCTATAATTTTTGAGAATTGTGGAAGGAGAGAAATAGGTCTATAGTTTGTAAACAGGTGTTTGTCTCCACTCTTATAGACAGGAATCACTTTTGAGATTTTCATTTGGTTTGGAAATCTCCCAGTTTGTAATGATAAGTTACATATGTATGTTAGAGGCTTAGAAATACTGTTAATCACCCTTTTCACTACCGTCATATCTATATCATGACAATCTGCTGAGTTTTTACTCTTGAATTTGTTAACGATTAAAATCAGCTCATTTTCATTCACATCAGAAAGAAAGATGGAGTGAGGGATCCGTGTGGTGGATGGAATATTTTCTTTTTCATAGAATAGGTTTGACCCTTCTCATCTGTAAAGTAATCTGGGTACGTTCGTTTTTTTGTCCCTTTTTTAATGATTGTGTTTAATATTTCCCAAACTCGCTTTACATTGTTTTTATTTTCATTCAGTAGATTATTATAGTACACTTTTTTACAGTGCCGTGTAATTTCAGTTAGTCTATTTTTGTATGATTTGTATCTCTCTTCATTTTCTGTCGATCTTTGTTTTAAGAACTTTTTATAGAGGTTATTTTTCTTTTTACAAGCATTTTGTAGACCAGTAGTTAACCAAGGACATTTGGCAAATTTGTTCCTAAATTTATTAATTGGACAGTTGTTGTTGTATAGTGAGATAAATATTTCTAAAAAACATTTATAAGCAGTGTCCACATCTTTCTCTCTGTACACAGAGTTCCAATTTTGTCTGGATAAGTCATCATTAAGAGAGTTCATTGTTTTTTCATTTTTTAACCTTTTATAGACGGATTCTTTAATCATTTTCTTTGTTTTAACATTGATATCAGATAGTGTAAAAACTGGTAAATGATCAGTTATGTCACAAATCATAAGTCCACTCATGTGAGTGTTTTCTATGTTATTTGTGAATATATTGTCAATGAGAGTAGTACTTTGAGTAGTAATTCTGCTGGGTCTAGTAATGGTTGGATATAAACTCATGCTGTACATTCTGCTGATAAAGTCATCTTTTGCTTTATGTTTGCCTGGATTTATCAGATCTATATTGAAATCTCCACAGATAAACAATATTTTGTTATTTTGAGAGTGAAACACTTTTTCCATCCAGTCACCAAACACTTCTAAGCTTGACCCTGGTGACCTGTATATACAGCTTACAATGACATTTTTCCCTGATTCATTACATACTTCAATTGTAAGACATCCCAGTAATCCATCCACTGCAACTGACATTTGATCAATTACTGTAAACTTCATATTTTTTTTGCACATAAATTGCGACTCCTCCACCTTTTTTGTTTACTCTGTTAACAAAACAAAGTTCATAGTTTTCCAATTCAAAGTCAGCGTCCTTGTCGCAGCTAAACCAAGTTTCAGATATGGTTATGATGTTAAAGGAACGTTCCAGATTCTGTAAATAGTACTTGATGTCTCCAAAGTTGGTGTACATACTTCTGCTGTTAAAGTGGATGATTGAGAGTCTTCCTTCTGGGTTAACAGAGTTTTTAAAGTCATCTCTGGTGTAATATTTGCAGTCCAGATTAACAGTGGAAAAGAATTGATCAGGGTCTATGTCATCTTGCTGGTTGTTATCACTATCACTGAACATATGAAGGTCAGGTTGTTGACAGTTCAGATCTCTCTGAAAGTCGTGCTCACTGTTGACTGTTGTAGAGATTGTGTTGTTTTGAGCGGCCATTGTTAGTGAAGTTTGTCTCCTCACCTCGTAGACCAGCATGCTTACTTATCTCTTGTTTAGACTGCAGTGGGTACAAACTTCTCCAGCTCCTCCAGGCTTCTGATGATGATGACCTTGGCTTGCTCAGGAGTGCCGCAAAGCTTGGCGAAGATTTTCTTGTCACGTGTCCAGGTGTTCTGGAATTTTCCAAGCTTTTTCAGGTAGCGGGCTCTTCGAGCGATGTCTGCATTACGTTTAGTTAGATTCTCGTTGATAAAGATGTTGGAGCCCTTCAGATTTCTTCCTTGCTTCAATAAAGCGAATTTGTGTTTCCGGTTGACAAACCTCATGAGAATTGCAGGTTTGTCGGTCTCTCTTCTCCTTTGGAGTGGACGGCAGATCTCAAGGTTGTTTGTGTCCAGAGAAATTCCTTTGGACTTCAGGAAAGCTTCCACCTGTTGCTCCACGGAGCTCGTCTCCTCATCAGCTTCTTCTCTGTTCCCTGCAGCCGCTGCATGTGCATACGACCGGGGCTTGATTTTCAATCCGGTGATGATAACATCATTAATCCTGGACTCCTGTTCTTGGTCATCCATTCGTTTATCCAAGTTATCCAGTCGATTGACAGTCTGCTCCTGCAGAGCCCGGAGCTGCCTCCCATCCTCCAGCCTTTCTAGAATGTCCTGGTACTGCATCTTGATGGCTCAAACTTCTTCCAGCAGGAAATCAAGCAACTTCTTGATATCCTCTGAATCGTCCGGTGCTGGGGTTTTTTTCGGCGGCATGGTCAGGAATTGTTTTTAACAATATTTACCCTTTTTGGAGTAAATAGAGTTTTTGATGCGCAGCTGCGCTTGCCTCGTGCGTCGTTGCGTCCTTGCACGAAGAAACGAGAAAAAGAAAGAAAAAGATGAGTTTAGACATTTAAAATCTCACTAAATAGAATGGGGTGCAAGAAATTGTGAACCATTATTTGCTGCAAAATGTTGTAAAGAAATTCTTTCAAAAGTTCCATTTAATTTTTTTTTTTTTTTTTTTTTTATTTTAATGAAAGTATTGGAAGGCCTCATTATTGCATTTCAACCAGAGCTTATTTTTTTCTTGGTGGAAGCTCTCCTTCAGGTGCAGCAGCTGCTCCTTCGGCAGCCTTCTTTCTGCTGTAGATGATGATCTTCTGCACATGCTCTGCAGATGACATGACTTGATTTAAAGTCAGTAGAGATAGATTCCAACCCAGTCTCAGTGAAATGCGTACCTATTCCACGGCTTTGCACCCTGGAAGTACCGTGCATAGTATACGCCAAACATGGTTTTTGCGTGCCTATGATACGCAGTTGCAGCCCATTCAAAACAACAGGAGCAGCTTTTAGGTTTCGTTTTGATCACGTGGTCGGATGTTTAGGTTTCTCCGGATCACGTAACTGGTCACATGACTTTTGAGTTTCTGTCTGTCCCGGCTAACAATATGGCGGTAGATCCACTACTTTTTTGGTGTGAAATCCCTCAGAATAAAATATTTTGTGGATTAATCTTTATTTTGGTAATATTTCTAGCGAGAAATGTACCAGTTACTATCACGACATGCATTTATTTTGGACATACAGTTCGTAGTTTGTCTGTTTTGCTTGACTTTTCGGGCTCAAAAATGTAAAATAGCAACGTCTGGGGTGCACGGAACAATCACGGAACCGGACGATCAGCAGGATTTGGGACCCGACCCGCATTGGTGCCGGGTTAGGGTTAGGAGAACAGGTGTTCTGATCCTACCCTCCCATCAGAGGGCGGGACCAATAGGGTTAGGGAAGGTTCGGAGAAACCGCCCGGAACCTTTTTAATCAGGCCCAGAATGACTTCTGTAAAGCTAGAACGTGATCACAGTCTGACTACTTCCGGTCCAGGAGACGGTCAAACGTGATCCCGAAACGAAGATTATCAAATAATAAAATAATGTTTCTTTAATTTCTGCCTCATAAACAAACACAACTGTCGGTTATTTTAAGTGACAATTGCCTTCAGACAAAATGAAGAAAGATAGACACAATTGTGTTATTTTTTTACAGTTCTTTTTATTTTATGATTATTATCATCATATTTATTATCATTAGTGGTTGTAGTAGCAGTATTAATCTATTATTGTTAATAATAAATAATATAGTTATTAAGAATAATAATTATAATGTTGTTATTGTTGTTATTATTATTTTAATAATAAATAAATAATAATAATTATTGAGCAGTAAGATTAACAGAATCCAAGTTTTAATGATTCCTGAAAGTTGAAGGGGTCAAGAGAGAATCTCACTATTCGGACAATTTTTTGTTCTTTATTAAAATTCATCTATCAGCATTCATCTTCAGCAGTCAAATTCAGCTCACAGGATTCACACCAACATTTTTCGCAGGTGATGCCATTAATATTTAATTAATAATTGTATTAAAAAGTTACAGTTTTAAAGTTTTAATAATGTAGTTTTAGTGTGTTCAATAACTGTTTATCCTGTTTGGCCCGAAAACTAAGGCGTGTTTTGGATTTTGGTCCCCTGTGCGACTGAGTTTGACACCCCTGGTCTAAGCCATTCAAAAAGCTTTAAGATATTTGGAGAATTACCGTCAAGTTTCACTAGAGATTGAGTTTTTTGGTGTGAGATAAACAGGTCGTTTTGGGGCTGACTATGTAATTGTTTTGATTTGTACATTGTACCGAATGTATGTAAACAATATCCCTAATTTATTGTGAATAGTTACTTTTAACTTCTTATCAGACCACAGGTCAAAGAGATGGGAGGCTTAAACAAATTATTTATTAATAAAATAATGATATAAATGAATATGAGCTCTGGTATTGCTAATAAATTGATAAATGAGCAGATGTTTTTTAGATTTTAAATTGGTAAAGTTGACAGTGCTGTAAAAATTGACTAACTCGTTTTTTGGAAATTTAATTATTTAGAACTTCAGCATTCTTGTATGCTTGTGTTTAATGTAATCTGTTGGTGACAAGGACTTTAGACTCTGTGTAGTAACAAGTTTGTACATTTTAAGAAGTTTAGAGGATTGTTCCTAAACAACAATGATCACTCATGGTTTGTTTGATCCGTCCTCCCTGAAACGTTGACAAGTTTTATGCAATCTACATGAATAGACATTAATTGGAGCTTCATAACTTTGTCGACTTTGCTGCTAACAGTGTAAAATTTCAACCGTCTCCTCCTAAAATGTGCAGTACATTTATGGGATGTATCATGACTTCTGTGAAGAAATATAGTCTAACCTTCCAAATTTTGAGTACATACCAAAGCTATTTCACATTTTTTAAATGTATAGATGAATTTTGAATTTTACAGAGGTCCCACGCTTCAACAGTGATGTATGTATCAATTCTAAAGAGAGTGACCCATCACCAGGTTTTACAGGATCCACGAGCTTAAAGCCCCATCAAGGGTTATCCAGGCTCTTTAGGGTCAGTACTGTTTTATTTTTTCATATATTTTTCAAATGTAATTAAGTTTATTACAAACAGCAGGTGACCTGTCCCACCTTGAACCCTCCACTACTACACGATGCATCACTCTGTTCCCTGCGCTGCTTTGAGACTTTCAAACCACTGCCTCATGTCATCCCAGCTGACAGAAGAAAGCTGAAATCAGCTAAACCCAAAGTGAAGACTGTTATGGACGGATGAGTCCATGCAAAATGCAAAGATTGGAACACCTAGATCAGTTTTTGTGAGGACATGCCTGCAGACCAAAACCTTCTGCAAATTCAACAACATCAAACAATGGTTTACAGCTGCTGAGGCACAAGAACAAGGAGATGGCCTAAAGGAGTGGGGGTTTTTGAGCCGCATCAGCATAAGCTCCACAGTTCCAAACATTTTCCACTTCCCTTTAAATCCACTATGCCCCTCCTAGTGGGCAATCAATTAATAATTTAACAGAAAACAGTTTTACAACAACTTTTCATAAATAAGAAAAAAACAAAAACAACCAACTCAAAATCATCATCTGTTGTAAACAGGAATTCCATGTTCCACCTTAAAATGAAACAAAAGACAGTGTCAGGTAAGTCATGTGACCGGCAGGATCGGACGCTGACTTCCAGTGACCTTTAGAAATAGGTCAGGAACAAGATTGAAAAGAAGATTAAGGAAGCTAATATGACCAACACTGCAAAGATAACAGAGCAGTTTTCTGCCAACAACTGCAGTTTAAGTTCTGCAGACCCTCATGAAAAGAGATGCCCCACCCCCACCTGCAGAGATCTACCACCATAACGACTTCTATTCAGGTTTTAAAGGAACATACCATTCCCTCCCCCATAACTCTTAATTTATAGGATCGACTTGTCTCAACTTCCTTCAGTCTGGACACCTAACCTGGACTGATGAATCTGTGAATGTGTGTCAACAGTTTCAGAAGCAGAAGATCAGGAGGTTCCAGGACCTGATGGAGTGTCTCCATCCTGTCTGAAGGTTTGCTCTGACCAGCTGCCTCAAAGTTTCACCCGTCTCTTCAACAGCTCCACCATCATCCAGTTCCAAGTCCTCTCTCACATGATTAAATGACGCAGACGATGCAGTCACAGCTCTCCACTACATCTTACACCACATTGACTCTGCAGGGAACTATGCATGATCCTGTTTGTGGCCTTCAGCTCTGCATTTAATACCATCATCCCAGAGTTCCTCCATCAAAACGTCACTGTGCTTTCCTCCACTTGTTAGAGCGGGAAACGAAGCGTCTTGTCCTTTGGTGCAGCCAAAGCCACCCGAAGCTGAACATACTTAAAACTGTAGAGATGACAGTGGACTTCAGGGAGAAGGAACACAACCCCCCCATCCCCATCCTCTTCACACAATTCTGAACAGAACAGTCCCCTCTATAGACCCATACGCGTTCTTAGGGTCCACATTTTTGAGGGACCTTAAGTGAACCTCCCAGGTTGACTCACTCTGGAGAAAGGCCCAGCAGAGGTTGTACTTCCCGTGATAGCTTAAGAAGTGACTGAAAAAGCTTGTGTCAGGAGCTGCTAACCATCTTCTACACTGCCTTAATCCATTCTGTCGACCACATTCATTTTGGATCTGCAAGCAGACAGGGACTGACTGAAGAGAATAAGATCTGCTGAGACCTGTGTCGGATATTTTTGGTTTATTTTTTAATTGAACCAAAAGCAAAAGAAAAACACTTTAAAATCTTGAATGTTATTTACCCATCTAATTATAACCCTCATAATATTTTAAAAATTGACAAAAATACGGAAACTTCTTGCAGCAACGACATATAAACAGTTTAGCAACTGTTTTACTCATTGTTTTTAAAAATGGTAGAAATCTAAATTTTTTTGGTATGATTTTCAAAGCTGGTTAACTTTCAATAGTGTTCCTTTAAAATTTCAAAACGATTAGATTTGGTCTAAAAACAAAAAAAACAAAAAGCAAAATTTGGTATTATACTTTAATAATATTTGAAAAATTTGATACATAAATGTTGTTTTTTTTACAGTGCCACTAGTTCTTGTTGGTTTCAAACATGATTTACTTATATAATAAGGCCTGTCTTATTTGAATTTTTAAAACACATTCTTAAAATAGTTAATTGACCTAATTTGTACATTTATTTTTATGAGAAACTGCAAGCTTTGAAACATATCCTGTGCCTTTCTTTTAAGAATAATATATTTATATATTTACTCTTGTGCAAAATTGTTTAGATGTTGTTTACTGTTATTTTTTCCTTTCTTTCTCCCTCTTATTCTGATTTGAGATCCTGCGTATGCCATTTATATTCAATAATAATTGTATTTTTGAATTTTTATGCATGCTGTATTGTTGAGATATCTTGTCAATCAAAAACATTACTGAATGGAAACGGTTTCATTGCAAACCTATGTTTTTTCTCAATTACTAGAATTTTGATAAAATTGAGCTCATTTGTTAAATGGAAATTCAGATGATTTCACATGCATCACTGTGGAGCAACAGCAGCTTCTTTCCGGTTTTGCCTAGCGTCCTTTGTTATCGCCATAGCAACATAAAAGCGTTCCATTGCCACTATGTAGTTGAGACACATGAAAGAATGTACATTAAAAAGAGTACGTCTTGAACACAAAGAAGTAAATAATGTTGAAAACAACTGTCTAATTGTCACTTGAACAGTGCTCAAAACACAGCCCAAGTGTTTATACATCCTAAAATATGTTAAATTCCCTCCCAAAACCCAGGCGATGTCCTCCATATGTTGTTCTTGCCACTAAGAAGCTTGCCCTGTGAATAAACGTTACTAGTTTATGAGGCAGAAATCACAGGAACATTATTCTGATGGTTTAGAATCTGTGTTTTGAGATCACTTATTTTCATCTGCTAGACCAGAAGAAATCAGACAGCGCTACGTTACATTTATGTTTCATCCTATGGATGATACAGCGACATCCTCTGATATTTTATTAAACCAAGTATACAACAGACACAAACCTGTATCCAAATAATGTTTCTCTGAATAGTGAGATTCTCTCTTGACCCCTTCAGCTTTCAAGAATCATAAAAACTTAGAGTCTGTTGATCTTATGGCTCAATAATTATTATTATTTATTTATTATTATTAATAATAATAACTATAATATTATTTATTATTAATAATAGATTAATATTGCTACTACTACCACTAATAATAATAATTATGTTGATAATAATCATAAAATAAAAAGAACGGCAAAACATAACACAATTGTGTTTTTCTTTTATTCATTTTGTCTGAAAGCATCACTCGTTATTGTCACTTAAAATAACCGACATTTGTGTTTGTTTATGAGGCAGAAATTAAAGGAACATTATTTTGATGCTTGATAATCTTCGTTTCAGGATCACGTTTGACCGTCTCCTGGACCGGAATTAGTAAGACTGATCACGTTCTAGCTTTACAGAAGTCATTCTGGGCCCGATTAAAGAGGTTCCGGGCGGTTTCTCCGAACCTACCCTTAGGGGGGGATCTTCTAATCCTCACCCGGTCCAGAACCCCTAAACTTAACCCCAGGGGGATGGGCCCTGACCTTAACCACTCCCCCCTGTGGACACAAATTTTAATTTATATTCAATTACAGCCCCTCCTTGAACCGCCACCTTAACGTGGTGGAGGGGTTTGAGTGCTCGAGTGATCCCGGGAGTTATGCTGTCGGGGGCTTTTGCCCTTGGTAGGGTCTCCCATGGCAGACAGGTCCTGGGTGACGAGCCAGACAAAGAGCGGTTCACAACCCCTTTATGAGTATTAATATAAAAGATTCCGTTACGTCGCCCGGATTGGCGTCACCGGGGCCCCACCCTGGAGCCAGCATTGGTGGGGTTGGTGCTCGGAGGCGAGCGCCTGGTGGCCGGGGCTCCTACCATGGGCCCCGGTCGGGTCCAACCTGAAGAAACGACGTGGGATCACTCCCCAGTGGGCCCACCACCTGCAGGGGAGCTCTGAAGGGGCCGGTGCATTGTGGTTTGGGCGGTGGTCGAAGGCAAGTGCCTCGGCAGCCCAAACCCCGGGCATGGAATTTGGCTCTTGGGACATGGAACGTCACCTCTCTGGGAGGGAAGGAGCCTGAGCTGGTGCGAGAGGTTGAGAGATACCGGCTAGATATAGTTGGGCTCACCTCCACGCACAGCCTGGGCTCTGAAACTCAGTCCCTCGAGAGAGGCTGGACTCTCTACCAATCTGGAGTTGCCCATGGTGAGAGGCGGCGGGCTGGGGTGGGCTTACTCGTGAGCCCCCAGCTCAGCCGCCAAGTGTTGGAGTTTGCGCCGGTGGACGAGAGGGTCATGTCCCTTCGCCTTCGGGTGGGGGACAGGTATCTGACTGTAGTTTCGGCTTACGGGCCGAACAGCAGTTCGGAGTACCCGGCCTTCTTGGTGTCTCTCGAAGGGGTACTGGAAAGTGCTCCAACGGGGGACTCCGTCGTCCTTCTGGGGGACTTCAATGCCCACGTGGGCAATGACATTGGCACCTGGAGGGGCGTGATTGGTAGGAATGGCCTCCCTGACCTAAAACCGAGCGGTGTTTTGTTGTTGGACTTCTGTGCTCGTCATAGTTTGTCCATAACAAACACCATGTTCGAACACAAAGGTGTCCATCAATACACCTGGCATCAGGACACCTTAGGTAGGAGATCGATGATCGACTTTGTAGTCGTTTCAGGCGATCTCCGGCCGTGTGTTTTGGACACTCGGGTAAAGAGAGGGGCAGAGCTGTCCACTGATCACTACCTGGTGGTGAGTTGGATTCGCTGGCGGGGGAGGAGGCCGGAAAGACTTGGCAGACCTAAACGCACTGTGAGGGTCTGCTGGGAACGTCTGGCTGAACCCTCCGTCAGGGAGGTCTTCAACTCTCACATCCGGGAAAACTTCAAGCAGGTACCGAGGGAGGTTGGTGACATTGAGTCCGAGTGGACCATGTTTTCCACCTCTATTGTCTCTGCTGCTTTCCGGAGCTGCGGTCGCAGGGTCTCTGGTGCCTGTCGTGGCGGCAACCCCCGAACCCGGTGGTGGACACCGGAAGTAAGGGATGCTGTCAAGCTGAAGAAGGAGTCCTATCGGGCCTGGTTGGCTTGTGGGACTCCAGAGGCAGCTGACGGGTATCGGCAGTCTAAGCGAGCTGCGGCCCGGGTTGTTTTGGAGGCAAAAACTTGGTCCTGGGAGGAGTTTGGTGAGGCCATGGAGAAGGACTATCGGTTGGCCTCAAAGAGATTCTGGCAAACCGTCCGGCGCCTCAGGAGGGGAAAGCAGTTTTCTGCAGGCACCGTTCTTAATGCAGGTGGGGATCTGCTGACCTCAACTGGGGACATTGTCGGGCGGTGGAAGGAGTACTTTGAGGATCTCATCAACCCTGCTGACACGCCTTCCGTTGAGGAAGCAGAGGCTGAGGAAACTGGGGTGAAACTGTCCATCACCCAGGCTGAGGTCACTGAGGTAGTCAAAGAGCTCCTCGGTGGCAAGGCTCCGGGGGTGGATGAGGTTCGCCCTGAGTACCTCAAGTCTCTGGATGCAGTGCGAGTGTCTTGGCTGACACGTCTCTGCAGCATTGCGTGGCAGACAGGAACCGTACCACTGGACTGGCAGACTGGGGTGGTGGTTCCCCTTTTCAAGAAGGGGGACCGGAGGGTGTGCTCCAACTAACAGGGAATCACACTCCTCAGCCTTCCTGGGAAAGTCTATGCCAGGGTACTGGAGAGGAGAGTCCGTCCGATAGTCGAACCTCAGATTCAAGAACAACAGTGCGGTTTCCGTCCTGGCCGTGGAACAGTGGACCAGCTCTATACCCTCTTCAGGGTGCTGGAGGGTTCGTGGGAGTTCGCTCATCCAGTCCATATGTGTTTTGTGGATTTGGAGAAGGCGTTCGACCGCGTTCCCCGTGGTGTCCTGTGGAGGGTGCTCTGGGAGTATGGGGTCCGGGGAGCCTTACTCAGGGTTGTCCGGTCTCTGTACGACCGGAGCAGGAGCTTGGTTCGCATGGCCGGCAGTAAGTCAGACCTGTTCCCGGTGCATGTTGGACTCCGGCAGGGCTGCCCTTTATCACCGGTTCTGTTCATAGTCTTTATGGACAGAATTTCTAGGTGCAGCCAGGGGCCGGAGGGGATCTGGTTTGGGGACCACAGGATTTCCTCTCTGCTCTTTGCAGATGATGTTGTTCTGTTGGCTCCATCGGGCCAGGACCTCCAGCATGCATTGAGCGGTTTGCAGCCGAGTGTGAAGCGGCTGGGATGAGGGTCAGCACCGCTAAATCTGAGGCCATGGTTCTCGACCGGAGAAAGGTAGTTTGCCCTCTCTCGGTGGGTGGAGTGCTCCTGCCTCAGGTGGAGGAGTTTAAATATCTTGGGGTCTTGTTCACGAGTGAGGGAAGATCAGAGCGTGAGATCGACAGGCGGATTGGAGCGGCGTCCGCCATTTTGCGGTCGCTGTACTGGTCCGTTGTGGTGAAAAGAGAGCTGAGCCAGAAAGCAAAGCTCTCGATTTACCGGTCGATCTTCGTTCCAGTACTCACCTATGGTCATGAGCTTTGGGTCGTGACCGAAAGAACAAGATCCCGACTACAAGCGGCTGAAATGAGTTTTCTCCGGAGGGTGGCTGGGCGCTCCCTTAGAGATAGGGTGAGGAGTTCAGTCACCCGGAGAGAGCTCGGAGTAGAGCCGCTTCTCCTCCGCATCGAGAGGAGCTAGTGAGTGTGGCTTGGCATTCTGGTCGGGGATGCCTCCTGGAATGCCTCCCTGGAGAGGTGTTCCGGGCATGTCCCACTGGGCGGAGGCCCCGGGGAAGACCCAGGACACGTTGGAGAGACTTATTTCTCGGCTGGCCTGGGACGCCTCGGGGTCCCCCCAGAGGAGCTGGAGGAAGTGGCCGGGGAGAGGGAAGTCTGGGCATCTTTGCTGAGACTGCTGCCCCCGCGACCCGGTCCCGGATGAAGCGGAAGAAGATGGATGGATGGATGGATGGATTCAATTATAGGAGGAGCCACTCACTCTCCATGTTTAATCATTGATAACCTTTTACTTACCTTCTTGGGACGGGGTGCTCCTGGGACCCTGCTCCTGGGGGGACTGTATGGAGCGTGCACTGGTCCCGCCCTCTGACAAAGAGGGAGGGATCTGAACGCCTGTTCTCCTAACCCTAACCTTGACCCGGCACCGATGCGGGTCGGGTCCCAAATCCTGCTGATCGTCCGGTTCCGTGATTGTTCCGTGCACTCCAGACGTTGCTGTTTTACGATTTTTGAGCCCGAAAAGTCAAGCAAAACAGACAAACTACGACTACTACTGTCGTGATAGTAACGGGTACATTTCTCGCTAGAAATATTACCAAAATAAAGATTAGTCCACAAAATATTTTATTCTGAGGGATTTCACACCAAAAAAGTAGTGGATCTACTGCCATATTGTTAGCCGGGACAGACAGAAACTCAAAAGTCATGTGACCAGTTACGTGATCCGGAGAAACCTAAACATCGGACCACGTGGTCAAAACGAAACCTAAAAGCTGCTGCTGTTGTTTTGAATGGGTTGCAACTGCGTATCATATGCACGCAAAAACTGTGTTTGTCGTATACTATGCACGGTATTCCCAGGGTGCAAAGCCGTGGAATAGATACGCATTTCACTGAGACTGGGTTGTAGATTCAAAGAGTTTCATAGATGACTCATGGTCATCCCAAGGTCTCAGAACAGCTTATGAGCAGAGGGCTGAGAGGCAGTGGAACCAACATCCTCTTCAGAGATGGCTGGACTGGATGCCTCAGACCTGCTGATTGCAGCTGGAGTGTCTGAATGGCTGCTGTTGCAGAGGAGATGATGTCAGGTCCAAAGATCCCGGTCCCTGTTCCACCAAATCTGTCCATCTGTCAGGAACGCCTGGAGGTTCTTGGGTTTTCTTGCAGACATCACTGAGGAAATAGTGTTATCAGTTAGGTTTACAGAGAGGAAATAAAACAGTGTTCATTGCACAAAAATGAATTTCCCATATATGGCAAGAATTTATGTGCAATGAAGACTGTTTTATTTCAGTTCAATGGTAATGGAATCCAGCTTATTTTGTTAAGTTATACAATTATTCAATTAAAGCAACTAGTTTAGCTATTGACAAAAACATAGTCATGTTTAACTTTTTTTTTCTTTTTTGAAGAAAATATATACATTTTAGACTTTATGCAACAACTGCTTAAGGGCTTGGAGGACTCATTGGCTGCCAATATGACACTGTTAAAATGTAGGAAAAAAAACATTCTTAAATTCTCATAACAAAATGGAAACAATGGCCATGTGTAATAAAACCTATGAAATATTTTTGTTTAAATAGGTGACCAACTATCAGCCTGAAAAACTAAAGTAAGATTAACATGGGAAAATGTTTTTTCATATTTTGCTTTGGTGGATGATTTCTGTTTGATTTAAACCTCAGGATAATGTAGAACTCTGCCATGTTCTTACATTGTTGTAAGACCCAACTGGGGACTTGTGCTCCTATGAAAATGGACATCATACATGTACATTAAAAAAAAAAAATCTAAGAATAGCTTTGCCTTTTACTCACAACATCAGTCCTCAGATTATAGGAAACTCATACAGTCAGAGGTATGAACAATATTAGAATAGGATTATATAAGATATGTATGATCAATAGGAAAAAAAAAACAAAAACATGACCCTCTTACATACCGGGGTGAACTCCAACAATTGGAGGTTGTGCTGAGGGCACACAATTAGGGTTGGAAACCGAAATTCAGTTCCAAGTGGGAATCGTTCTGATTTACACAGTTTACTGAAACAGAAAGAATCTGCTCCGAATGGTTCCTAATGTCAGTGCTTATTAGTTTCATTGAAGGTCTCTTTATCTCAGGACATGTCAATCTCTTCTTCTTTGTTCAGTACGTTTAAGTTCTAGTCAATCCTTATGTCTTTCCTGTGATAGTGGGCGGGCTCATGTAAAACCAGTGACAGGGCGAGCACTTGCAGCGCTTGAATGTCTGGCTGCATTTCACAGCAGATCACAGAAGTCTGACAGGACGCTGCGTCGGATCAGCCAATCAGGAACTCAGCTTTGTGCACGTGACGTTTCCAGTGACTCGATCAGCGGGTAAAATACTTATCAGTGGGGAGCAGTGGGGTTTTACTAAAGCTTGTCTCCTGCAACTGTTGGTTGAAGGCAGGATACACTCTGGACAGATCAGCAGACCATCACACCATGGCGTTCTTTACCTGCTCGCTCAATACGCCATCAGAAGGACGGCCGCTGCGGGGTGCGGGGGCAGCCTGCTTGGGTCTCCTTAACTGTGCCGTTTTCCTATTTTCAATAATGAAGAAAGTCCCCTAATTTTTTCCCCTTCTCAGGCTAATGTGGGACAGCCTTAAAACTCAGTCATAG
Source organism: Oryzias javanicus (assembly GCA_003999625.1). Lineage (NCBI taxonomy): Eukaryota > Metazoa > Chordata > Actinopteri > Beloniformes > Adrianichthyidae > Oryzias > Oryzias javanicus. The sequence goes on from ML136669.1 coordinate 119,893, forward strand.
AGACACAGAAACACCGGAAGCGGCTGTCATTGAGACACACCACCCAAGTGAGATAAAAGCTCCAGTAACAACAAAACCTTGAAAGATCATGTTTATTTATTGTGAATAGTTCTACAAAAATCCAAAAAATGAAATCCTTCCAACATCATCTGTGCCTTCTATTTATTGGAAGTGTGACAAACAGACACATACATGTAGAAACAGCATCAAGCTCAGGATGACATTTTCAACCCTTCCGTTATCGCTGGGGTCCAGATGACTCACACCATATATTGATGTGAGATTCCTTCTATGACAAATGTGGACAGGATTTTATGTCTGCCATGGAAATGAGTGAAACTTAAAAATCAAGGATTCAAAAAAGTTCAGTGCACTGTCTTGTGAGGTCTAGATGACCTCACTTTTAATGTAAACATGCCAAGGAGAGCGGAAGGGTTAACAGGTGGCATGCTACAATTTTACAACATGGCTAAAAAGTTTGGGGAGTCCTGATTTGATGGGAACAGCAAGCACGTCAAAAAATGACAACATTTCACACTTGCCACGGAGGTCCTAACCATTTGTCTATATGTGATGACTTGGGTAAGTCAATTTGTGGATTTTGAGGATATAGGCATTATTTTTTATTACTGAAATACAGAAATTGTGACTGAATAGGAACTGAATAGAGCGGCCGTGGTGCAGTGGTAGGGCAGTCGGCTCAGATCGGAACATTGTGGGTTCGATTCTCTGCCCGCCCGTGTGTCGAAGTGTCCTTGGGCAAGACACTGAACCCTAAATTGCCTCTGGTGGGAGGTTTGCGCCAGTGTTCGGCAGTGGAGCCACCACCAGTGTATGAATGTGTGTGTGAATGGATCTGTGACTGTGAAGCGCTTTGGGCCCTCGAAGGAGGGTAGAGAGCGCTATACAAGTATACGCCATTTACCAAAACAAAAAAAATGCTTTGGAACCGGAACCAAATAAAACCTAACCAGGTCCCAACCCTACCCTCCCAACAAAGTGCTTGTTCACATTAATGAATTGAGACATTACAAGAAGATAAAATAAAACAGTATATAAAAGTCCAAACAGAATAAGAAGTTAAACCCTGCATTGTTTCTAAAATCCTATTAATTGTATAAACATACAGAACTAGTATAACCAGACGGACATAATATAGACTGATCTGCACGTCCAGATGACGTCCTAAAAAACATGTCAATATGACAATGTTTAACTGAAATTGAAATCAGGTCGTTATTAGATGTCAAAATAGTGGACATAGTTTGTATGTCATAAAGTCCGGGACTGGTTTTAAACAGTCAGACGCAATGAAGACTCAATCTCCTTGTCCCTTAGGACCAACTGACCCATGTTCAACTTCTGTTCACATGGAACCCTTCTAAACTTCGGCCTTCAAAGTTCTCGTTTGATTACTTGCTACTACCACCAAGATCTATATGATGTCTAGTGTTTAGTGGGCAATATAGTTCCTGTCTCTTACGTAAGTGCAATAGAAACATTGTTGAAGAGACTTCTCCACCTTTTCAAAATCTCCCAATTAATTTAAATAAAAGTACTTTTCTGAAGTCATGTCAATTTTAAAGTTAAGTGGAAGGGTGGGGTTAAGAAACTTTTTTTTTTCCAGAAGAAAAAGCTTTTATCATAATATAGCCTTTGGATTATCCATTATAAGAAATCACGTGTAAATGGTGTTGAAACCCCAAGATCCAGTCTATGGGGTCTTTTTGTGTGTTAAATGTAGTAAATAACCATAGGTATGATAAATGACTATATGTGTGATTATGTACTGTCAAGCCTGTTTTCTGCTTGTATTCCTGCTTCTAAGTATGAACTTTGCATGGCATTTCCAAAAAAGGCAAGCTGTTCATTGGTTCTGCTAAACCACACGAAGACAGGAAGCCATGGGCCCCAGCAAAGGGCCCCAGTAACAAGAAGCAGCATGCACTCCACCCCACCACTTCGGTGGCAGACTCTCTTATCTCCACCGCTTCGATCGAAATTGAACTTTTTTTTTTTTTTTTTTTTTTGCAGCAGCATTAACCCGAATCTGCGTGAGAAAAACAACCCTTCACAGGGAGAAGAAATATCAAAAGATAATAAAGAAAAGAACCCCGAAAAGGGGAATTGGAAAGAGGCCCCACATCTGCCTATAGGTGGATAAAGGGGAAAACAATATTACGTTGTATTTAGGCTTTTTTCTTAAATAAATGGGTTGATATACCCAAGTTTATTTCTCTTTTTTTTCTTTCATCTGATCTTCATGGTTGGAGACACCTTCACCAACATCAGGTAAGCCCCAGATGCTCATGAAGTTAGAGAGACAATAAAAAATACAAATACCTTCTGTTTTGTGTACAAGGGATACGTGTATCATACGAAAAGAATTGATCTCTATTCTCTGAAGGCTCAGTGAGAGGGTCAGATGGGATAAGACTAGTTCCTATTTACAGATTTTAGGTCTTAACTATCGTTAACATTTAAGAGGCTATCTTATATATTCTCTATCTCGAAGCCAATGGACACACTATATTTGGTAGGTGGACCTATTGAGGATTATTCCCATGTGCCTTGTAAAGTCCTAACTGAGGTTTTCTAAGGGTAATACTTAGTAAATCACAGTAGGCTCATGCACGAGAACAACTCACACTAGGGGAAAAGATTAACAGAGCGGTTATCTCACGGCTTGTTCCCCCGTGAAGAAATATAATGGAGCAATATTCTTACGGGAGTCTCACCCATGAATAAATAACAAAGAGAGGAGCCAAAACCTCAATAAAGGCGGTCAGTTCTTGTGCAAGGCGGCGGCTCAACATGGCACCCCAGATGGGACCTTGAAAAGGAAAATGTCCTACCCTATCCTTTATAAATTTCCTAAAAAGGTACCAAACAATGGATTAGAATCGTGGAAGAAACGCTAACCAGTACCGACTGATCACCGGACTAAGAGTAGGCATTCTTGGCACGATTGTCCGCATATATAGAACAGGATTCAGGAGCAGGCCAATATCGGTCTAAGAGACAAAGATCATGGCTACTTCTGACTGGGGAAGCACAAGAGGAGATCCGTCCGATGAAGAGGACTAGATCATAATCTCCAAGGCACGGGGAAAATCTGTAGGATTGAAGGTAACCCAATGACGCTCAAAAATTGAGAAAAAGTCCATACCAACCAGATTTACAAGCAAAAATAGGAAACAGGGTCTCACTCCTAAATTGAGCAATCAGATTAAACTTGAGAAGAGCCCATTAGCCAGGGGCCAAATATGTCTCTCTAGTGGGGCTAGGGGCACCTATGTGGGAAGGTCAGATCCCGGCGGGAATACCATCAGATTTTTCGAGTGGAACTCTTATGTCACCGACCATTGTGTTCTATGCGACGAAAAAATATTCAAAATACACTGGGACACCATACTGGATACGATGCCTCGCATGCCAGGGGGCAATAAGTACGGAAACTCAAGAAAAGATAGAAGAAACACAAAGTACAGCGCAAGTGGTCATTTGCTTGTGAGAGAACAGGCCAAACAGGAGTACAACCTGAGGCCACGGAAGCATCAGAGCGCCAAATGGCCGAAGCCATCTTCACTCGTGAACCACGAGTAACTGACTTTAAACTTGGAGACGTGCTCATCCTATTGTCTCTGCTGCTTTCTGGAGCTGCAGTCGCAGGGTCTCTGGTGCCTGTCGTGGCAGCAACCCCCGAACCCGGTGGTGGACACCGGATGTAAGGGATGCCATCAAGCTGAAGGAGTTCTATCAGGCCTGGTTGGCTTGTGGGACTCAAGAGAGAGCTGACGGGTACCAGCAGTCTAAGCAAGCTGCAGCCCGGGCTGTTTTGGAGGCAAAAACTCAGTCCTGGGAGGAGTTTAGTGAGGCCATGGAGAAGGACTATCGGTTGGCCTCAAAGAGATTCTGGCAAACCGTCCAGCACCTCAGGAGGGGAAAGCAGTTTTATGCAGGCACCGTTTTCAGTGCAGGTGGAGATCTGCTGACCTCAACTGGGGACATTATCGGGTGGTGGAAGGAATACTTTGAGGATCTCATCAACCCTGCTGACACACCTTCTGTTGAGGAAGCAGAGGCTGAGGAAACTGGGGTGGAACTGTCCATCACCCGGGCTGAGGTCATTGAGGTAGTCAAAAAGCTCCTCGGTGGAAAAGCTCCAGGGTGGATGAGGCGAGTGTCTCGGCTGACACCTCTCTGCGGCATTGCATGGCTGACAGGAACCGTACCACTGGACTGGCAGACTGGGGTGGTGGTTCCCCTTTTTAAGAAGGGGGACCGGAGGGTGTGTTCCAACTAACAGGGAATCACACTCCTCAGCCTTCCTGGGAAAGTCTATGCCAGGGTACTAGAGAGGAAAGTCCGTCCGATAGTCGAACCCCAGATTCAAGAACAACAGTGCGGTTTCCGTCCTGGCCGTGGAACAGTGGACCAGCTCTACTCCCTCTTTGGGGTGCTGGAGGGTTCGTGGGAGTTCGCTCATCCAGTCCATATGTGTTTTGTGGATTTGGAGGAGGCATTTGACTGCGTTCCCCGTGGTGTCCTGTGGAGGGTGCTCTGGGAGTATGGGGTCCGGGGAGCCTTACTGAGGGCTGTTCGGTCTCTGTACGACCGGAGCAGGAGCTTGGTTTGCATGGCCGGCAGTAAGTCAGACCTGTTCCCGGTGCATGTTGGACTCCGGCAGGGCTGCCCTTTATCAGCGGTTCTGTTCATAGTCTTTATGGACAGAACCAGCAGCCAGGGGCCGGAGGGGATCTGGTTTGGGGACCACAGGATTTCCTCTCTGCTGTTTGCAGACAATGTTGTTCTGTTGGCTCCATCGGGCCAGGACCTCCAGCATGCATTGGAGCGGTTTGCAGCAGAGTGTGAAGCAGCTGGGATGAGGGTCAGCACCGCTAAATCTGAGGCCATGGTTCTCGACCGGAGAAAGTGTAGTTAGCCCTCTCTCGGTGGGTGGAGTGCTCCTGCCTCAGGTGGAGGAGTTTAAATATCTTGGGGTCTTGTTCACGAGTGAGGGATGATCAGAGCATGAGATTGACAGGCGGATTGGAGCAGCATCCGCCATTTTGCGGTCGCCGTACCGGTCTGTTATGGTGAAAAGAGAGCTGAGCCAGAAAGCAAAGCTCTCGATTTACCGCTGGATCTTCGTCCCAGTACTCTAGCTTTGGGTCGTGACCGAAAGAACGAGATCCCGACTACAAGCGGCTGAAATGAGTTTTCTCCGGAGGGTGGCTAGGCACTCCCTTAGCTCGGAGTAGAGCTGCATCTCCTCCGTATCGAGAGGAGCCAGTTGAGGTGGCTTGGGTAACTGGCCCGGATGCCTCCTGGACGCCTCCTTGGAGAGGTGTTTCGGGCATGTCCCACTGGGTGGAGGCCCCGGGGAAGACCCAGGACACGCTGGAGAGATTGTCTCTCGGCTGGCCTGGGAACGCCTCTGGGTCCCCCCAGAGGAGCTGGAGGAAGTGGCCGGGGAGAGGGAAGTCTGGGCATCTTTGCTTAGACTTCTGCCCCCGCGACCCGGTCCTGGATGAAGCAAAAGAAAATGGATGGATGGAGGGAGGTTTGACAAATGACTATGTGTGATTACCTGCTATCAAACTTGTTTTTTGCTTCTAAATGTGTAAGTATGAACTTTGCATGACATTTTCAAAAAAGGCAAGCTGTTCATCGCTTCTGCAAAACCACATGAAGACAGGAAGCCACAGGCCCCAGCAAAGGACCCCAGTAACAGGAAGCAGCAATGGTAAAGAGTAAACTATTAATGCATAACTGTATTTGTCTCTGTCTTGACAGCATTTTACTCAACAGTACACCTTTTAAGGAGATAAGGAAATAAGGACAAGAAGTTATTTTTCTCTTCTGTTTAACAGTTCTCATCAGTTTTCTTCCTTTTTAAAGCCATTTTAGACTCGAGTGTGAAAATGTCTCAGCAAAATATCAGAAATGGAGTCCGGCAAAGAAGACATTTGGGTGGGTGTTTTACTCAGTTTTTTTTTTTTTCTTAATCTGCATGAAAGACTTTTCATCTGCATGTTTACTTTTTTTCAGAGATGTTTTAAAAATGTATTTTAACCCTAAAAGTTCAAAACTCTTTACTTAATACCGGCAAGTTATGCGCAGTGTTGTCTTAGGGCTTGTTTTTGTTCAGACTTTGCAGGCAAAAATTGCGGTGGTTTGACAATTTTGGGGTCAGATGGGTGATTCTTTTAATTTCTTCATGAAAATGTGCTTCAACCAAGGAAATGTGATCAAATGAGTCACTTGAGGAAGTGGTGCACTTAATTGTCCTCAGCATCATTGTGCTATCAAATCAATGTATATGATTGATTTTAACCATTTCATCCTAATATTTCTTAAAAACTCTGTATTTTGCTTATCTCCTGTTCAGTTGAAGGGTGTGCTGCGAGGTGAAGCACACAGAGCGCAGCCTCAGCAGATTGTGCAATCCTATGTAAACTGGGTTTAATATGTGCCTGTAGTTTTCTCAGTATATATGATGTTATGGTTTTATATTTTTTTGCCAATTTCACATTTATTATTTATTTTTTATTTATTTTTCGTTTGGTCTGATGTAAAATTGCACTGAAAAGACAGGTGAGGAGAGTGCTTTTGTGATATTGACAATATCACAAAAGCACTCTCCTCACAATAGATCATGGTGGATGAAAAGGTTTATTCCATGTAAAATTTGAACTTACTTTAAACATTATTTTTACAGCTCCCTGAGCAAGTTATTTCAGAAGCTGCCAACTGTTTCAGTTTCTTTTCCTATAGCTCTATTTCAGGGCTGGCCAACCCTGGTCCTCAAGAGCCTCAACCCTGCCTGTTTTCCAGCTCTCTCTGGACTGCTTGATGCTGACAACCTAAATCAGGTGTGTTCAGCTAATCAGGATGTGGAATTACTTGAGTCAGCTAATCAGAAAGTGGAATTGAAAGATTTAATTGTGAAGATAGTTGTGAAACATTTACCGTATTTTCACGACCATAAAGCGCACCTAAAAGTCAAAAAATTTCTCCAAAATGTGTGGCACGCCTTATAGAGCAGTGCACCTACTGTATTGTTATTTTTGGGGTTTTTTTGTAAGGCGGATTACATAAGAACGTTGAATGGTGAAGTGTGGGACCGAGCGAGGGAGCGCGTGTCCGTGCATGTTCGTGCTCCCTCGCTTCTCTCCACAAGCAGAAATTAAAAATCCCACTGTTCACATTAGTTCTAATTAATTTTACATTTTATGTCAGATAAATTTGTTATTATTGAGGCAACCTGGGAACTTTCAACCAGTTAATTTTATATGATCATTGTTTTTTAAAGCACCTGTGTCCATATTTATTTCCCCCTCCTTTAATTAAATATTTCTAGCACTTTTCTTTTAGTGCGGTGTTTTGACCGGTTACTGTTGTTACCAAGCACGATGGTAACAGCTTTAAGTGTTATGTTACATTTAAAGCAGGGTTCTGTCTGCATATGGATCGTTACTTGCAGACACAGTTTGGATCTTTTTGCTCGCGGCCGCTCTGCCTCGTGCGCACGCTTTCACCTGTCAGTGGAGCAGGTAGAGGAGCGCACGGGGAACCTTTCATTTCCTCACTGTGGAAAACGGGGGAAAAAGTGCACTCTGTGTTTGTGCGTGTAGCCCCGGCGGACCCGGACCAGTGGTCCGCTGTCCGTCTGTCGGCTGAGCGCGTGCACCACCAGGGAGCGCAGATTCGTTGATTTTTGGCAGTTCCAACCATCGTAATATAATAGAAATAGGAAAACATTAATTGCGCTTTTTCCCCTCATGAGGTGCTGAGTTTGCGAATCCTCTGCCACACGCAGCGGCTCGTCCCGCTCGTTCCTACAACCACTATTGCTCTCTCCCCATTCTTACTTGCTAATCATGCGTCTGGTCGGGAGCAGGGGGGCTTCAGCTGTTTCTGTGACTGAGATTAAGGCTGTCCCGCATTAACCCAAGAGGAAGAACATAAGGGACATTTTTTAAATAATAAAATAAATCAAACATCATAGATCAGGAGAGCTAAGCAGGTTCCCCGCGCTGCCCGCTGTCTCTCCCCCAGCGTGTGAAGCGAGCAAACCCCGCTGAAGGGAGGCTGTCTGCAGACAGAACAGGCCACGCACCAACAGGGCAAAGAAAGTCGGAATGGATTCGTATTGTACTTCTTTAATTCCGATCGGGTCACTGAGAACAGCCCATGCCGAAGGTTGAGTTCCTGATTGGCTGATGTGATGCAGCACCTGTGGAACTCTGTGACCTGCTGTGAAATGAAGTCAGACTTTAAAGCACTACGCAGCATGCGCTCTCGTGCTCGTCTAAACAGCGTTTTTACATGAGCCCGCCCACTATGGCAGGAAACGTAAAGGGATTGGCTAAAACTTCACAGTACTTAAGAAAGTAAAATGATTGACATGTCCAAAGACCAATAGACCTTTAATGAACTGCTGCTCTGTTTACAGCAGCTTGTTTCGGGAGAGCCGCGCAAATCAGAACTGTTTATACTTGGAATCAAACTTCAGTGACCAACCCTAGTTTTACCATGACCGCGCCTTATATTCAAGAGCGCCTTATGTATTTGTTGAATACAGAAAAAGCACCAAAAACTCAAACTGCTCCCTATCACCCAGTGCGCCCTATGGTTGTGAAAATACGGTAATTTAGCATGAAAATAAGTCTTTTGATGGTTGGGCTCTGGGCTGGAGAAATCTAGCTTGATCATGAAGACCTTGGGCCAAGAGAAGAGACCCCTGAGTTCAAGGCAGAACCGCATAAGATGAGAGGAGAACGAGGCAGAGGAAGGCCAGAGGAACAACTTAGATCAGGTGAAGAGACCCAGAGCCCAGACACTGATGCTGGTTAGGAAGGACCGCGCCAATCAAAGAGCCAGGAGGAGAATGGGGTGGAGGTGGGCAAGCACAATGTCTGGAATGTGGAAAAACGCAGAAGCTTGTTTGTGATTGGCTGTGAAGATAGTGAGAACTTCCGCTATTGGCTTTCAGTGCATACCAATTGATGACACGAAGATTTGACGATGAACAACCTGCATGCCTGAGAGGAAGTAGACCTTCCTTATTGATTTGTATGGAGAAAAAATAGACTCACTCTGATTTGTGCATGCGTAATTTTTGATTTGTGTGTAAATTAGGATCTGTGGATGCATAATTCTTGATTTGTAACTCATATAATACATTTTGGGCAAAAGTGAAAAAAATTACAAAAATCTAAAAACACAGTTTACTCATCCACAAATTAAAATTGCAAGAGCTTGAAACTAATTACACACAAAAATCTTTTAAAAATATGCACAAATCACCTCTTACGCACGAACCCGCACAGCCTAAATTACGCACGGATCTACCGTGAGACTATTTTCACATCTCACAAATTTGTCCATGGGGAATGCGTTCAAGTAGTACTAGAATGCTCGTTCACCATAGTTTTCTTGTCAGCCATTTTAAACTTTGTTTGTGAATAATATCCGGAAAAACTTGAAATTTTCCTACTTTCTTAAAAGTATTTTCCTGATAGTTAATATAAAAAAGTCTAAATATGCGTTTCTAAAACAATTATCCCTTTGAAAATACGATTTTTTTCAAGAAAAGAGGCTTCGAGCTGCAGCAGTCCCTTTGACTGAGCTTCCAACATGTCTCTAAAGTTGTAGATACAAGCGGGCCAGTGCTGCCTGTAATCGACGCATTCGCCGACCAGAGCTCTGTGCATGTACTCTATAAACAGCAGCTGAAAGCGACGACTGCTCACGAGACCCTCTAAACATCCACCGGGCAGAAGGGCTCGATCAGCCCGAAGGGCTGGCTAAAATCACGGGATCACATGAACAGATCTCAATCGTCATTCTCCCCAACCCAAGATCCACGGGGGTGGTGGTGGTGGGGTGCTCAGACCACAGCGCCCCCCACCAACATCCCCCAGTTGATAAGGAAAAGCCTCTTTTCTGGAAATATTCCATCCATCTTCCTCCACTTCATCCGGGACCGGGTTGTGGGGGCAGCAGTCTAAGCAAAGATGCCCAGACTTCCCTCTCCCCGGCCACTTCCTCCAGCTCCTCTGGGGGGACCCCAAGGTGTTCCCAGGCCAGCCGAGAGACATAGTCTCTCCAGCGTGTCCTAGGTCTTCCCCGGGGCCTCCACCCAGTGGGGCATGCCCGAAACACCTCTCCAAGGAGGCATCCGGACCAGATTCCCAAGCCACCTCAACTGGCTCCTCTCGATGCAGAGGAGAAGCAGCTCTATTCCGAGCTGTCTCCGGATGACTGAGCTCCTCACCCTATCTCTAAGGGAGCGCCCAGCCACCCTCCGGAGAAAACTCATTTCAGCCGCTTGTAGTCGGGATCTCGTTCTTCCGGTCACGACTCAAAGCTAGAGTACTGGGACAAAGATCCAGCGGTAAATCGAGAGCTTTGCTTTCTGGCTCAGCTCTCTTTTCACCACAACGGACCGGTACAGCGACCTCAAAATGACGGATGCCGCTCCAATCCGCCTGTCAATCTCATGCTTCGATATCCCTCACTCATGAACAAGACCCCAAGATATTTAAACTCCTCCACCTGAGGCAGGAGCACTTCACCCACCGAGAGATGGCTAACTACAATTTCTCCGGTCGAGAACCATGGCCTCAGATTAGTGGTGCTCACCCTCATCCCAGCCGCTTCACACTCGGCTGCAAACCGCTCTCATGCATGCTGGAGGTCCTGGCTTGATGGAGCCAACAGAACAACATCGTCTGCAAACAGCAGGGAGGAAATCCTGTGGTCCCAAACCAGATCCTTTCCAGCCCCTGGCTGTACCTAGAAATTCTGTCATAAAAGACTATGAAAAGAACCGGTGATAAAGGGCAGCCCTGCCAGAGTCCAACATGCACCGGGAACAGGTCTGATTTACCTCTGACCAGGAAGGAAACTGCACTGTTGTTCTTGAATCCGGGGTCGACTATCGGACGGACTCTCCTCTCCAGTACCCTGGCATAGACTTTCCCAGGAAGGCTGAGGAGTGTGATTCCCCGGTAGTTGGAAACACACCCTCCGGTCCCCCTTCTTGAAAAGGGGAACCACTACCCCAGTGGTACGGTTCCTTCCGCCATGCAATGCTGCAGAGACGTGTTAGCCAAGACACTCCCAAGCATCCAGAGACTTGAGGTACTCAGGGCAAACCTCAGCTTTGCCATCGAGGGCTGTTTGACTACCTCCGTGACCTCATCTTGGTGATGGACAGTTCCACCCCAGTTTCCTCAGCCTCTGCTTCCTCAACGGAAGGCGTGTCAACAGGGTTGAGGAGTCCTCAAAGTATTCTTTCACTGCCGAACAATGTCCGAGTTGAGGTCAGCAGATCCCCACCAGCACTGAAAACGGTGCCTGCGAAAACTGCTTTTCCCCTCCTGAGGGCACCGACAGTTTCCAGAATCTCTATGAGGCCAACCGATAGTTCTTCTCCA